>SJYB01005560.1:0-31731 GCA_006408585.1 Antidorcas marsupialis | reverse complement strand
GTATATTGCGTATATATGGCACATCATAAATAGTGTCTATTGCAGATCTACTATATTACACATAGTGCATGTATCCTATATATCCGAGTGTCTGCAATGGTGACTCAGTGCGTATTATACGACAGAAAGCAGGATAGCAGTTACAGCGCTACATGTGACCGTGTTGCATGGTTACAGTGAACCACGCAGCATTACACGCACAATGCTAGAGACGCGCCTGTAGACCCTCAGTGCACAGTGACACGTGACAGCGTCCGTCTCCCCCCCTCCACCAGGAAAGGTCCTGGAGGCCCTGGACCGGGAGCGCCTGGCTAACCACACGCTGGTGTACTTCACCTCGGACAACGGGGGCCGCCTGGAGGCGCAGGACCGCAGCGGGCAGCTGGGCGGCTGGAACGGGCCCTACAAAGGTGCTGTGCGAGGGTGGGCATGGTCCCCGCGCGGCGCCGGGGCGGACCGCCTGGCTTTGTGCCTGCCCACTCAGTTGCTTCCGTCTTCTCTGACCCCTGGGTCTCAGCATCTCTGCAAGGTCCAGTCCCCCACGCTCTGAAGTCTCCCTGCTTCTAAGAGATTTAATCTGTGGGACCTTCCTCTCATTGTTGACCCCATGGACGGTAGCCCGCCAAGGCTCCTCTGTCCATGTGACTGTCCAGGCAAGAACACTGCAGTGGGTTGCCATTCCCTTCTCCAGGGGATCTTCCCAGCCCCGGGATCGAACCCTGGTCTCCTGCACTGGCAGGCGGATTACTGACCCACTGAGCCACCTGGAAAGCCTTCACCTGGCTTTGCTTTGTGTTAACTCATTTGCAAAGATTGTTGGGGGAGTTTTGTGTGCATTATACTCGCTTACGAAGCTAGATGGGAAAAGACTGCATGTTTGGGGAGACTCCCAAGAGTCTAAGACAAAATATTTCTTGAGTCATGAAAGCTTCCTGAAAGTAAGNCTTAGGAAGCTAGATGGGAAAAGACTGCATGTTTGGGGAGACTCCCAAGAGTCTAAGACAAAATATTTCTTGAGTCATGAAAGCTTCCTGAAAGTAAGGGCGCGGGACCTCAGTGACTGTCTCAAAGACAGTCTTATCCCTAGCCCTCTATGACGTCACCACGACTGACGTCATAGTGTACCTATTAGGTTGGCGCTTCTTTTTTAATGATCATTACTGGGTTGGTCGCCTAGACGCTGGAAGTCCGCAGCTAGAGTTTTCAAGTCTGATAGCAAGAACTTGGCCTCGGTGTTCTTTGTATCTCTCTGCGAATATATTTTACGGGTTTGTTGTTCTTGTTCGCGGACTTCGTCATATCCAACTCTTTGCGAGAAGGGTATGGCAACCCACTCCAGTATTCTTGCCTGGAGAATTCCACCGACAGAGGAACCTGGCGGGCTACCGTCCGCTGCGTCGCAAAAGAGAGGAATGCTCGGTAAATTAAATCTTTTAGAAGAGAAAAGATTTCAGAGCCTGGAGACTGGACACTGATGAGATGCTGAGATTCAGAACTGAACTGGGTTTGGGAACGGAGCCCAAGCGTTTTCTGAATGCTGAGCTTTAAGCCAGCCTTTTTCACTCTCCTCTTTCACATTCATCAAGAGGCTCTTTAGTTCCTCTTTGCTTTCTGCCATAAGGGTGGTGTCATCTGCATATCTGNGTTCTTGTTCGCGGACTTCGTCATATCCAACTCTTTGCGAGAAGGGTATGGCAACCCACTCCAGTATTCTTGCCTGGAGAATTCCACCGACAGAGGAACCTGGCGGGCTACCGTCCGCTGCGTCGCAAAAGAGAGGAATGCTCGGTAAATTAAATCTTTTAGAAGAGAAAAGATTTCAGAGCCTGGAGACTGGACACTGATGAGATGCTGAGATTCAGAACTGAACTGGGTTTGGGAACGGAGCCCAAGCGTTTTCTGAATGCTGAGCTTTAAGCCAGCCTTTTTCACTCTCCTCTTTCACATTCATCAAGAGGCTCTTTAGTTCCTCTTTGCTTTCTGCCATAAGGGTGGTGTCATCTGCATATCTGAGGTTATTGATATTTTCTGCCCACAGTCTTTTTTTTTTTTTTTAATACTTTAATCTACTTCTGCCCGCGATCTTAATTCCAGCTTGTCACCGGCGTGGCCAGTGGCGATTTTCAGATACACAGAGAATGAGCCCGTGGGGCTGAATGCCCCTTTGGCTTTTCATCTTTGGTTTCAGGAGGCAGAGGCATGGCTGGATGGGAAGGAGGCATCCGGGTGCCCGGAATTTTCCGGTGGCCAGCAGTCCTGGAGGCGGGAAGGGTCATCGACGAACCTACAAGCCTCATGGACATTTTCCCGACCCTGGCTTATATTGGAGGAGGCATTCCGCCACCGGGCAGGTACAAGAGCATGCTTGCCCCTNCCGGTGGCCAGCAGTCCTGGAGGCGGGAAGGGTCATCGACGAACCTACAAGCCTCATGGACATTTTCCCGACCCTGGCTTATATTGGAGGAGGCATTCCGCCACCGGGCAGGTACAAGAGCATGCTTGCCCCTCGTGGAGGGAGATGTCTTTGGCCACCGGACTCCTCTGTCCACAGGGATTCTCCAGGCACGAATACTGGAGTGGGTTGCCGTTTCCTCCTCTAGGGGGATCTTCCTGACCCAGGGATTGAACCTGGGTCTGCTGCCTTGCAGGCAGACTCTTTAGCATCTGAGTAACCAGGGAAGCACATATTTGGCATGTGTGCAGATGTATTAGAAAATTGTATATGCGTGTGACGTGTGTGCCTGAACCCTCAGTATTCTGCTATGATGGCCAAACGACTTCTTTCTCCCCACAGTTCATGGTAGAATTGCTTGCCCATTTTCTTCTTAGAACATGTTCTTACTTTCTCTCTCATGCTGCTAAGTCACTTCAGTCGTGTCCAACTCTGTGCGACCCCATAGACAGCAGCCCACGAGACCGCCCCCGTCCCTAGGATTCTCCAGGCAAAAACACCGGAGTGGGTTGCCATTTCCTTCTCCAATACGTGAAAAGTGAAAGTGAAGTCGCTCAGTCGTGTCCGACTGTTTGCGACCCCATGGACGGCAGCCCACCAGGCTCCTCTGTCCATGGGATTTTCCAGGCAAGAGAACTGGATTGGGTTGTCATGCCCTCCTCCAGGGGAGCTTCTGGACCCAGGGACTGAACCCAGGTCTCCTGCACTGCAGGCGGATTCTTTACCAGCTGAGCCCACAGGGAAGCTCTGCAGTATATAGACCATTAAGTAAATATTTGCTCCGTAAATTCCCAAATAAAAGTAGGTACGTGTCCATCTATATGCGATGACGTTTGCTGCATTTCTCTATGGGATTTGAAATGAATAAATGAGGTAGAAATATCGACTCAGTGGATGTGAATCTGAGCAAACGCTGGGAGATACTGGAGAACAGAGGAGCCTGGCAGGATGCAAACCATGAGGCTGGAAAGAGTGACTGAACGACAGGTCTGTTTATTTGAGGCACCGTTTCTGTCGAATCAAGTGAGTGGTGTTGTTCAGTCGCTCAGTCGTGTCCGACTCTTTGTGACCCCATGGACTGTAGCTCGCCAGGCTTCCCTGTCCTTCATCATCTCCTGGAGTTTGCTCAAACCCATGTCCATTGAATCAGTGATGCCATCCAACCTTCTCATCCTCTGTTGTCCCCTTCTCCTCCCGCCTTCAGTCTGTCCCAGCATCAGGGTCTTTTCTAATGAGCTGGCTCTTTGCATCGGGTGGCCAAAGTCCTGAAGCTTCAGTTTCTGCATCAGTCCTTCCAATGAAGATTCAGGGCTGATCTCCTTCAGGATGGACTGGTTGGCTCTCCTTGCAGTCCAAGGGACTCTCAAGAGCCTTCTCCAGCATCACCGTTCAAAAGCATCGATTCTTGGGCGCTCAGCCTTCTTTATGGTCCAGCTCTCACATCCATCCGTGACTCCTGGAAACACCGTAGCTTTGACTATGAGTGTAAAGCGCTCAGTTGTCTAATCCTTGGGACTCGTTCATGGTGTCTGACAAAGGACCAGAGTCGTCGTTTCAGCCGCTCGCCTCTCCCTCTGCCTTAGACACGGTGTCACGCGTTACACTTCATCATCTATATCAATTGTGAAATGAGGGAAAATGCGTGTTGAGTTTTCAACGGGATTTTCCTTGTTCTTGCCCGCTCCTTCCCCCTCCTACCTTCCCTTCCTACTTCTCCTCTGTCTTCTGTTCCTTTTTCTTGTTTTTTTTTCCAGCTTGCTTCTCTCTTCCTCCTCCTCTTCTGTTGTAAAACTTAAAACGTGAGACTCAACCACGCCTCCCTCACTGCTCTCTGCATCTCGGCTTCTCTCCCCAGAGTGATTGACGGCCGGAACCTCATGCCGCTCTTGGAAGGCAGGGTCTCCCGCTCGGAGCACGAGTTCCTCTTCCACTACTGCGGGGTCTCCCTGCACACGGCCAGGTGGTATCAGAAGGACTGTGAGTATGAGAGTGGCTGACATGTGGGGACACGGCAAGGACACTCCCTTGTGTCTTTCGTCTCCTGGGGGAGGGCACACTCTGTGCAGTGAATACCCCTTGTCACGATTTTTCTACATCCTGCAGAAAGTGACTTAAAAACAGCTCTTCGTTATGGTAGAAATCAGAGTAGGATTTTAGAGGTATGTCCGTGTGTGTGTCCCTAAGCTTTTGTGCGTAATTATGACAAAGGGAGGAAGAAGGCCGGGCGGAGACAGACAGAAAATGAATTCCCGTAACAGAGGACACGGAGATAATTAGCAACAAGAGCTAACGTCTTTGGTCAAACTCAGACATCAGTCACGAACTGTCACCTTCTGAGTCATTGCCTGAGTTCCATTGTCTGGCAAATTCATGCAAACAGGTGTAAATGGACAAACGGCATCGATTTCCTCACATCTGTAAAACAAGAGCTCTTTCGGAGACATTCCAGATTTTTGACTGGATTTGGCGATTCGCTGAAAAGATNAACTGTCACCTTCTGAGTCATTGCCTGAGTTCCATTGTCTGGCAAATTCATGCAAACAGGTGTAAATGGACAAACGGCATCGATTTCCTCACATCTGTAAAACAAGAGCTCTTTCGGAGACATTCCAGATTTTTGACTGGATTTGGCGATTCGCTGAAAAGATACTGATGTTCGCACGTATGATCCATCCTTTGTGGTGTGATCTGTTCTGTGAGTCAGTGTGGATGAGTCTTCCATGTAAAATAAAAACAGGGGAAAATCTCTTCCTTTTAGACTTCGTATCAGTTAGAGTTAGTTCAGTGGTAAGGAAAAAAAAGAAAACACCCTCTGCCCCTGAGGAATAAAAACCTCCCAAATTTTACCAGCGAGGGTTAAACAAACAGAATTTGATTCATTTTTTTTCTTAATAAGGATTCTAGAAATTGGGAACAGAGGGCTGATACAGTGTTCAAGGTCATTATCAGGGACCTCAGGTGGTTTTTTCTTTTCCCATTAAACCACCTCTGTCATGTCAGCTTCCAGTCTCATGTTTGTGACCCCATGGCTGCAAAATGGCTGCTGTTCCTCCAGCTGTCACATTTACACTTCACCAAGGAAGGAGAGAGAAAAGCAAAAAGGGGTGAAGGATTCAGCCAGGGGATTTACTCTAATTTAATTCTAATTTAGCTGTCCCACAAGAGCCTAGCAGAGGACTTCTGTAGAAGTCTGGTTGATCAGAGATTGGGGTGTGGTTATGTTTTNACACTTCACCAAGGAAGGAGAGAGAAAAGCAAAAAGGGGTGAAGGATTCAGCCAGGGGATTTACTCTAATTTAATTCTAATTTAGCTGTCCCACAAGAGCCTAGCAGAGGACTTCTGTAGAAGTCTGGTTGATCAGAGATTGGGGTGTGGTTATGTTTTCTGTTTGAAACCGACCTCTGGAAATGGAATTGATAAAGAATGGCATGAAAGACAGAAAGAGAGAGAGAAAGAAGAGAAGGGAGGGAGTGAGCAGAGAGGGAGGGACGCAGAGGAGTTAGATGACAGACGAAATAGGTAGATGTATAGATGTATGGTAGAATAGAGAGTTGGATAGACAGATGATAAAAAAGGAGAAAAAGAGGAAGGGGAGACAGAGAAAGAGGAGGGCAGAAGGGAGGGAAGAAACAAGGAAGGAAGGAAGAGAGAAAGAAAGGGAGAAGGAAAGAAGAAAAACAAGGAAGGATTCATCTTACCAAATGACTTTTGCCAGTTTAGGATCTGCAAGTGGTTTTTAGCCTTAGAAAAGTTTGTACTTGCCCATGCCAAGTCGAACTGAGCGAGTCTGAATGGTCATTTCTGTGATGAAAGCAGCCGTTCAGCTCGTAACTGTTGTCTCCCAAGGCTCTCAGGGTGAGATAAAAAGTCTTCAAGTTGCCCGTGATATTGTGCATCGTTCTTACAGTCAAAGAAATACAACCCTGCTGTGTAATGCTGTGCAGAAGATTTTCAGTTGTTAGCAAAAGCATTTGCTATAAATATATATGTGTATTGGAGTGTAATTGCTTTGTAATTTTACGTTACTCTCTGCTGTACAACAAGTCAATCACATATGTTTACATGTCTCCCCTCCCTCTTAAGCCTTCCTCCTTCCCTAGGTCATCACAGAGCCCCGAGCTGAGTTCCCTCTGCTATAATATAGCAGCTTGCCACTAGCTATGGGTTTTTAATGGAAAAAAAAAAAATCCTAAGATAATAACAAAGACAGCATCGCAGTGGGGCTCTGTCTTCCAGGTGCAACCGTGTGGAAGGTGCATTTCGTGACGCCCAAGTTCTCCCCGGAGGGAGCGGGCGCCTGCTACGGGAGTGAAGTCTGTCCGTGCTGGGGCGATGTCACCCACCACGACCCTCCTCTGCTCTTCGACATCTCGAGAGACCCTTCCGAGTCGAGACCTCTCAACCCCGACAACGAGGCCTTGTTTGACTCGGTGGTTAAGAAGATCGAGGCGGCCGTGAGACGGCACCGTGGGACCCTCACGCCAGTCCCTCAGCAGCTGTCCGTGTTCAACACCCTCTGGAAACCGTGGCTGCAGCCCTGCTGCGGGGCCTTCCCCCTCTGTGGCTGCGACAGGGCGGATGACATCGTCTCGGCAGCGCGGTGAGCCAGCCGGGCGCTGCTTCCCACCCAGCAGCCCGTGTGCCCGCCGCGCTCGGCTGCCCCGTTCATTCCGCGGGGGACCAAGCGCCTTGCCCCTCCGTCATTTTTCCTTTAAAACCCTCAGATCTTAGCTCTTTCCTCAAGTCATATGCAGCAGCATGATGAGACAAAAGCGGGTCCATATACCTGTGAAACTAGGGAGCATTTGCTTTACCTTCTTTTTTTAGTATGATTGTGTCCTTGTTCAAGGAAGAAGACGCATCAAGAGGACCTTCTGCAGAGTCACAAGAATCTCGATGATACCTTCCACAAAAAATGATTAGAAGCAGCCCTTGACTTTCACAATGTTGTTAGAAATATCTCCATGCAGATCCTAAACCCAGAGACACTGTTTTTGTATCTGAGCGTAGACGAATTTGGCAAGTTTCTTGCTCTTGTTTTGCATCAGGGAGACTATGAAAATTCTCAAACTAGGGAGAGAAGCCTCCCAGCTTCACGCTATGAGAGTGTGGATATGAGTTTTTAAAACACGTAGCAACACTTAGAGGAGGCAAGTAGTCTCAGCTCCGTTTCCACATGAGGAAAGGGATTTTTGTGGTCTTAAAGTAATTGCACAAGATGGTATAAATGTTATGGAAAAGAGTATTTAAGTCATCTTTCTTTTCAAAACACACTGCAAATACGATAGCATCAGATAGCAAAGTCTTGTCTGTTTCCCTCAGCTTTTCTTCATCCTCCTGGGAGAACAGGGAAGCCCTTGGCTTTGGGGACATTATTGCTGTTCAGTCCCTCAGGCGTGTCTGAGTGTTGGTGAGTCCCATGGACTAAAGCACAGCTGGCTTCCCCGTCCCTCACCATCTCCCAGAACGTGCTCTAACTCATGTCCAAAGAGTCCGTGATGCTATCTGACATCTCATCTTCAACAGCCTCCTTCTGGACGGGAGTCATAAAGGGCCGTAGTCCCAGAAAAGGTCACTCAACTGAGAAGGGTAGTCCGCCGGTGTCATAAGCTCGGAGTCGAAGTCGTGGCATCTTTCCAGTGAATATTCACAGCTGATTTCCTTTAATGCTGCATCATATAAGAAATGCAGATATTTACAGATAAAACTGTTTTACCAGTGTTTCTAAACATATTCATTGCAATAAATCGAGTGTAATGTGAAATTCAATCTCATCCATGTTAAAAAAATAAAAAGGAATCAGAGTGTGTTCTTACATAGTCATAAATTTTGAATAGGATCTTTTTCCTGTTTAATTTTCTATTTTTTAACAGTGTACCAGCTCCAGAGAATTTTCTCCAAGTACTTTCCCTTTAACTTTTTATAGATGTGAAATTTGTTAAACTTTTTAAACAAAGTTTAAAAGGTAAAATCTAACCAGCGCACAAACGTGAGTTCCTGAGCCTAAATCTGACAGTCGCTAGGGCATCCTGGGTTATATGTTTCATAAACCTTTTGCTCCTGAGGCAACATCTGACAGACTGCTTGCAGTCCCTGACCAGAAATCTCACAGAAACTAGGGGCTCCCGAGGCAAAACTGACTGAAAGTAGATGGACCTGAGGCAAATCTCACTGAAACTCGAGGGTCGTGAGGTAACAATCTCACCAAACTAAAGGGTTACAAGATGAAATCTGACGTTCAGTTCAGTTCAGTTCAGTCACTCAGTCGTGTCCGACTCTTTGCGACCCCATGAATCGCAGCACGCCAGGCCTCCCTGTTCATCACCATCTNTCCTGCCCTCAGTATTTCCCGGCATCAGGGTCTTTTCCAGTGAGTTGACTCTTCCCATCAGGCGGCCACAGTATTCGAGCCTCAGCTTCAGCACCCGTCTTTCCAGTGAATATTCACAGCTGATTTCCTTTAATGCTGCATCATATAAGAAAATACAGATATTTACAGATAAAACTGTTTTACCAGTGTTTCTAAACATATTCATTGCAATAAATTGAGTGTAATGTGAAATTCAATCTCATCCATGTTAAAAAAAATAAAAAGGAATCAGAGTATGTTCTTACATAGTCGTAAATTTCGAATAGGATCTTTTTCCTGTTTAATTTTCTATTTTTTAACAGTGCACCAGCTCCAGAGAATTTTCTCCAAGTACTTTCCCTTTAACTTTTTATAGACGTGAAATTTGTTAAACTTTTTAAACAAAGTTTAAAAGGTAAAATCTAACCAGCACACAAACGTGAGTTCCTGAGCCTAAATCTGACAGTCACTAGGGCATCCTGGGTTATATGTTTCATAAACCTTTTGCTCCTGAGGCAACATCTGACAGACTGCTTGCAGTCCCTGACCCAGAAATCTCACAGAAACTAGGGGCTCCCAAGGCAAAACTGACTGAAAGTAGATGGACCTGAGGCAAATCTCACTGAAACTCGAGGGTCGTGAGGTAACAATCTCACCAAACTAAAGGGTTATAAGATGAAATCTGACGTTCAGTTCAGTTCAGTTCAGTCGCTCAGTCATGTCCGACTCTTTGGGACTCCATGAATCGCAGCACGCCAGGCCTCCCTGTCCATCACCAACTCCCAGAGTACACTCAGACTCACGTCCATCGAGTCCGTGATGCCATCCAGCCATCTCATCCTCGGTCGTCCCCTTCCCCTCCTACTCCCAATCCCTCCCAGCATCGGAGTCTTTTCCAATGAGTCAAGTTTTCGCATGAGGTGGCCAAAGTACTGGAGTTTCAGCTTTAGCATCATTCCTTCCAAAGAAATCCCAGGGCTGATCTCCTTCAGAATGGACTGGTTGGATCTCCTTGCAGTCCAAGNTCTTTGGGACTCCATGAATCGCAGCACGCCAGGCCTCCCTGTCCATCACCAACTCCCAGAGTACACTCAGACTCACGTCCATCGAGTCCGTGATGCCATCCAGCCATCTCATCCTCGGTCGTCCCCTTCCCCTCCTACTCCCAATCCCTCCCAGCATCGGAGTCTTTTCCAATGAGTCAAGTTTTCGCATGAGGTGGCCAAAGTACTGGAGTTTCAGCTTTAGCATCATTCCTTCCAAAGAAATCCCAGGGCTGATCTCCTTCAGAATGGACTGGTTGGATCTCCTTGCAGTCCAAGGGACTCTCAAGAGTCTTCTCCAACACCACACTTCAAAAGCATCGGGGTTTTGAGTCAAATCCGAGAGAAACTAGGGCTTTCAGAGAGGAATGTGGCAGAAACTAGGGGGTTCTTTGTTAACATGTGACACGTCTCAGCAACTAACACTTTTTGGGCTTCCCTTATGGCTCATAGACTTCCCTGGTGGCTCAGACGGTAAAGCGTCTGCCTACAGTGTGAGAGGCCTGAGTTCAATCCCTGGGTCGGGAAGATCCCCTGGAGGAGGGCATGGCGACCCACTCCAGTATTCTTGCTTGGAAAATCCCATGAACTGGAGGAGCCTGGTGGGCTATAGTCCATGGGGTCGCCAAGAGTTGGGCATGACTGAGCAAATTTACTTTCATTTATAGCTCATGGACAGAACAGACTAATGTCCACTAATGTCCATGGGGCACTATAAATTGGACTCGACTGACGTGACTTAGGACATACTCTATAGCACAGGGGACTCTGCTCAGTTCTTTGTAATGATTTACATGAAAAATAATCTAAAAAAGAAATANTTTTTGGGCTTCCCTTATGGCTCATAGACTTCCCTGGTGGCTCAGACGGTAAAGCGTCTGCCTACAGTGTGAGAGGCCTGAGTTCAATCCCTGGGTGGGGAAGATCCCCTGGAGGAGGGCATGGCGACCCACTCCAGTATTCTTGCCTGGAAAATCCCACGGACTGGAGGAGCCTGGTGGGCTATAGTCCATGGGGTCGCCAAGAGTTGGGCATGACTGAACAAATTCACTCTCACTTATAGCTCATAGCGTAAGCGCTCTGCTTGTAATGCTGGAGACCTTTGTTCAGTTTCTTCAGTTCACTTCAGTTGCTCATTCGTGTCCAACTTTTTGTGACCCCACGGACTCCAGGCCTCCTTGTCCATCACCAACTCCCAGAGATTGCCCAAACTCATGTCCGTCGAGTCAGTGATGCCATCCAACCATCTCCTCCTCTGTCATCCCCTTCTCCTCCCGGCTTCAATCTTTCCTGGCATCTGGGTCTTTTCAAATGCGTCAGGAAGACCAAGTCAGGATTTGACCAAGTCAGTTCCTTGGCCAAGAAGAATTTCTGGAGAACGAAAAGACATTCGTCTCCAGTATTCTTGCCTAGAGAACCCTGTGGACAGAGCAGACTAATGTCCACTAATGTCCATGGGGCACTATAAATTGGAGTCGACTGACGTGACTTAGGACATACTNATTCGTGTCCAACTTTTTGTGACCCCACGGACTCCAGGCCTCCTTGTCCATCACCAACTCCCAGAGATTGCCCAAACTCATGTCCGTCGAGTCAGTGATGCCATCCAACCATCTCCTCCTCTGTCATCCCCTTCTCCTCCCGGCTTCAATCTTTCCTGGCATCTGGGTCTTTTCAAATGCGTCAGGAAGACCAAGTCAGGATTTGACCAAGTCAGTTCCTTGGCCAAGAAGAATTTCTGGAGAACGAAAAGACATTCGTCTCCAGTATTCTTGCCTAGAGAACCCTGTGGACAGAGCAGACTAATGTCCACTAATGTCCATGGGGCACTATAAATTGGAGTCGACTGACGTGACTTAGGACATACTCTATAGCACAGGGGACTCTGCTCAGTTCTTTGTAATGATTTACATGAAAAATAATCTAAAAAAGAAATAGACACATTCAGTTTAGTGTCCACTCAGAAGAACCTGTGTGTTCATCTGTGTGCATTGTGGGAGACCTGAGTTCAGTCCCTCGGTGGGGAAAATCTCCTGGAGAAGGGATTGGCAACCCACTCCAGTATTCTTGCCTGGAGAATCCCATGGACAGAGGAGCCCGGTGGATTTCAGTCCTAGATCTAGCTGGACACAACTGAGAGACTTAACACCCTCANATTGTGGGAGACCTGAGTTCAGTCCCTCGGTGGGGAAAATCTCCTGGAGAAGGGACTGGCAACCCACTCCAGTATTCTTGCCTGGAGAATCCCATGGACAGAGGAGCCCGGTGGATTTCAGTCCTAGATCTAGCTGGACACAACTGAGAGACTTAACACCCTCAGTGTAGCTATGAGAACATTGTAAATCAACTCTGCTGCTGCTGCTGAGTCGCTTCAGTCGTATCCGACTCTGTGCGACCCCAGAGATGGCAGCCCACCAGGCTCCCCCGCCCCTGGGATTCTCCAGGCAAGAACACTGGAGGGGGCTGCCATTGCCTTCTCCAATGCATGAAGGTGAAAAGGGAAAGCGAAGTCGCTCAGTCGTGTCCGACTCTTTGCGACCCCAAGAACTGCAGCCCACCAGGCTCCTCCGTCCCTGGGATTCTCCAGGCAAGAGTACTGGAGTGGGGCGCCGAATCAACTCTACTCCAATACAAATTTTAAAAAAATTTAAATGGAAGGTATACCACCTGTTAACTGATAGCAACCTTTGCCGTTTGTCAGAGCACTCTAAGCTGGATAACAGACTAACCGTTTCACCAAAGTGAGGGGGTACATGATGGAATCCTGCCTATGCTTACAGCTTGTACGTGTATACTGTCACTTAAGTCGTTTCCGACTCTTGCGACCCTATTGACTGTAGCCCGCCAGGCCCCTCTGGCCATGGGGTTTTCCAAGCAAGAATGCTGGAGTGGGATGCCATTTCCTCCTCCAGGGGATCTTCCTGACCCAGGGATGGCACCCAGGTCTCCTGCATGGCAGGCAGATTCTTTACTGCTTAAACAGCACCGTGTATACATAGTGCCACACATTTATTTTGGCCACGCTGTGTAACATGTGGGATCTTAATTGCTCAACCAGGGGTTGAACCTGCACCACCGGATCTTAACCACTGGATCTCCAAGGAAGTCCCTATTAACATTTTTTTTAAATGTGGACAGCGAGGGAAGCCATGCATAAATGAGTCAAAGAGTCTATGAGAAATCTCTCTACCTTCCTTTCAATATTGCTGTGAACCAGAAACTTCTCTTAAAAATATCTATCTATTTGTAAAAAAGGTCTTTTTTCCCGTCCCCAATAGCTAATAATCTGACTTATTGGACAACAGATATTTTTGTTCCATATAATCATTTTATATATATCTTCATTCATTGTTCGGTCAGTAAGTTGTGTCCGATTCTTTGCGACCCCATGGACTGCAGCGTGCCAGACTTCCCTGTCCTTCAGTATCTCCNCAGGGATGGCACCCAGGTCTCCTGCATGGCAGGCAGATTCTTTACTGCTTAAACAGCACCGTGTATACATAGTGCCACACATTTATTTTGGCCACACTGTGTAACATGTGGGATCTTAATTCCTCAACCAGGGGTTGAACCTGCACCACCGGATCTTAACCACTGGATCTCCAAGGAAGTCCCTATTAACATTTTTTTAAAATGTGGACAGCGAGGGAAGCGATGCATAAATGAGTCAAAGAGTCTATGAGAAATCTCTCTACCTTCCTTTCAATATTGCTGTGAACCAGAAACTTCTCTTAAAAATATCTATCTACTTGTAAAAAAGCTTGTTTTTCCCGTCCCCAATAGCTAATAACCTGACTTATTGGACAACAGATATTTTTGTTCCATATAATCATTTTATATATATCTTCATTCATTGTTCGGTCACTAAGTTGTGTCCGATTCTTTGCGACCCCATGGACTGCAGCGCATCAGACTTCCCTGTCCTTCAGTATCTCCCAGAGTTTGCTCAGACTCGTGTGCACTGAGTCAGTGATGCCATCCAACCATCTCATCCTCTGCGTATCTTATATAAAATAATCCTAGATGAATGTACCCACTAGGGGGCACACACATATTGCTGGGAACATGTGAAGTTGCTCAGTCGTGTCCGACTCTTTGCAACCCCACGGGCTGCAGCCCACCAGGCTCCTCCATCCATGGGATTTTCCAGGCAAGAGTGCTGGAGTGGGGTGCCATTTGGGAACGTGACTGATTAAAAACCCTGGAAGAAACAAGGTTTTAAACATATACATTTCTTTCCTTTTCCTAAAAGTAGCGCAAGTTTTCTTTTTTCTTTCTCTTTATGGATCATGATTTAGAATCCAGAACCACAGCAGGCTTTACCGGGTCACACAGCTGATCATGACAAGTAAATTTCAAGTTCCTTCGGAAAAGAGCAGTTCTCAAGGCACAGACACTCTTTTCAATGTATCACCTCCAGTCTTGAAGAATTTGAATCAAGAAATTCACTTCCAGGTGTGCATTAAAGCATAACATGTAGATGCCCCTCGTGCTAGAATAACTTTGGTGGGATGGGATGTCTTACTTCTGAGTTCTCAGCCCCACAATCAAGCCTTCTGGCAAAAAATAAGGCAGAATTATGGCTCCGTCGCTGGTTTGACCTGAGTATGTACCGATCTCAATTACTGACAAATAAAAGCAATGAGAAACGGTGGTACAGTCCATATTTCAGGCATTTCATTTTACTATTCTGACTGTATATTGACTTCTGTTATCTGTAACCTGACGTAAAACTTGAAATATGACAGGAAAGCAGAAGTATGACAGCAAGCATTGTCTTCATCAGCTGCTAATTGCTCCATTGCAAAGTAATGATTGAGAGAAAATATGAAAGAATGAAAGATAAATATGTCCGTGATAGTTCAGATTGGCACCTATCTTCTGAGGACTTGACTTCAGCAAATTCACTGTTGTGAAGGGTCTCTAATATTTTGGATATTTTCCTTTCTTCCTTGCTCCACAGCATCTCTGAGAAAGATGTCACAGTTTCAGGAAGGGTCCTCAGTAATTCCCTGTCTTTGTTCTGGGCCACCTTTGACAAAGAAGCTGTATTCTCATGAAGGGTCTTCTCTGAGCTTTTGGTCTGTTGAAGGGTTGTCACGGAAACCATGTCAAGGCCGAGTTAGGAGCTAGTTCTCACCTCAGTATTTTATGGGGCTGCTGTAGGAAAGTAATTTGATCAGATGAAGCCTGAGGTCAACCAGCAAGCTGCAGAGAAATAGCTCCCAGACCTGGGGGGTGTCTTTTCATGAGGCATTTTCTTGGGCGGGGCGGGGAGGAGGGACATAGACGAATCTTCTGGCTTAGACAGGTGGTTAGTATAATCTGGACCGTATTTCGTTTCTGAATATTAAGTCAAAGGCCACCGTTGTGTCCTGTAACACAGGCTAACTGGACTCTGGGGCACTGTGAACGCCAGTCCTGGCTGTGTCTCTGGCTGATTTTATGCCTTGAGGCAAGTTCACGAGAGTGGTTGACAGGGAGGTTTCTATAGATCTTACTGCTTATCAATTTTTTTCTTTCCAGTGTTACTGACGTATACTTTGCGTAGAGCATGGTGTGTGTTCCAGGTACAAGGTGCAATGATTTACACATGTCCCTGTTGGCCTCATTCAGTTGCTCAGTCACGTCCAACTCTTTGCAACCCCATGGACTACATTAGGCTTCCCTGGCCTTCACCAACTCCTGGAGTTCACTCAGACTCAGGTCCATCAAGTCAGTGATGCCACCCAACCGTCTCCTCCTCTGTCATCCCCTTCTCCTCCTGCCCCCAGTCTTTCCCAGCATCAGGGTCTTTCCCAGTGAGTCGGCTCTTCACATCAGGGGGCCAGAGCCACCGGAGTTTCAACTTCAGCATCAGTCCTTGCAATGAGTATTCAGGGTTGATTTCCTTTAGGAGTGACTGGTTTGATCTTGCTATCCAGGGAACTCTCAAGAATCTTCTCCAGCACCCCGATTCAAAAGCATCAGTTCTTCAGCACTCAGCTTCTTTATGGTCCAGCTCTCACATGACTACTGGAAAAACCATAGCTTTCACTACACAGACCTCTGTCAGCAAAGTGATGTCTCTGCTCTTTTTTTAATACCCCATCTCGGTTTGTCATAGCTTTCGTTCCATTACATATTTTATGAAAAGAGTATCACAATAACTTTAGTGAACTTCACAGTCATCTCACAGATTAAAAAAAATAAGGTGGAAAAAATATAGTGTTCCTTGTGATGATAACTCTTAGAATTNCACCCCGATTCAAAAGCATCAGTTCTTCAGCACTCAGCTTCTTTATGGTCCAGCTCTCACATGACTACTGGAAAAACCATAGCTTTCACTACACAGACCTCTGTCAGCAAAGTGATGTCTCTGCTCTTTTTTTAATACCCCATCTCGGTTTGTCATAGCTTTCGTTCCATTACATATTTTATGAAAAGAGTATCACAATAACTTTAGTGAACTTCACAGTCATCTCACAGATTAAAAAAAATAAGGTGGAAAAAATATAGTGTTCCTTGTGATGATAACTCTTAGAATTTATTTTCTTAGACTTTCACATATAAGCTCAGCAGCATTCATTAAATGTATCACGTTGTACATCACATCCTTGGTGGTGGTGGTGAAGTCGATCAGTCGTGTCCGACTCTTTGCAACCCCGTGGACTGTAACCTACTAGGCTCCTCCGTCCACGGGATTCTCCAGGCAAGAGTACTGGAGTGGATTGCCATTTCCTTCTCCAGGGGATCTTCCCGACCCAGGGATCGAACCTGGGTCTCCTGCATTGGAGGCAGACGCTTTAACCTCCGAGCCACCAGGGAAGCCCCGCATCACATCCTTAGTACTTATTTATCCAGTGACTGGAAGTTTGTACCTTTTAAAAAAAAATTTGAAACATGGCTGATTTACCATATTATGTTAGTTTCAGTGAGCAGTGTAGTGATTCAACCTTTTTACAGATTATATTCCATTTATAGTTATTATAAAATGTAGGCTACAGTCCCTGTGCTGGGCAATATATCCTTGATATCCTTGTAGCTTATTTATTTGTTGCACAGGCCTTTGTTCCTCTAAGTGCCCTCCACCTATCTTGCCCCTTCCCTCTCCACTCTCCCCAGATTATGTCAGGAAAGCAAGATTAAGTTGCTTGAGAGCCAGTAGCATGTTGCAGACGAAATCCAGACCCACACAGCCCCACTTCAAAACAGCCACAAAGCCCATCTCTTCTGCCGGAGTGGTTTCTGCATCAAGGAACCAAGGACATGGACGGGAGTTGCTTAAGTCTTGCAAGAAAGGGTCCTTAATTTCCTGTGGTCATTTCATCGAAAGACCACGAACTGCGGGCTTAAATCAACAGGCGTTCATCTTCCCTCACTCCCGGCCCTGGTCCTAGAGAACAGACACCTGAGGTCATGGGGTCCTCCCCGCCTCTTCCAGCTTCCGGGGGCTCCCAGCGTCCATCCCTGGGCTGGTGGCCGCCTCCCTCCCGTCTCTGACTCCATCTCCACGTGGCTACTTCCCTGTGTCCACGTCGCTCCTGTGTCTTATGAAGGACCCTGTCATTGGATTTAAGGCCACCTTCATCCAAAAGATGTCGTTTCACAATCCTTTACTTCATTCCATCTGCAAAAATCTCTTTTTTCAAAAGTTCTGGGTTTAGAACCTGGACTTATTTATTGAAACCACTGGAAGAAAAGCTATGACCAACCTAGACAGCATATTTAAAAGCAGAGACATTACTTTGCCAACAAAAGTCCATCTAGTCAAAGCTGTGGTTTTTCCAGGAGTCATGTATGGATGTGAGAGCTGGCCTATCATGAAAGCTGAGTGCCGATTAATGGATGCTTTTGAAGTGCAGTGTTGGAGAAGACTCTTGAGAGTCCCTTGGACTGCAAGGAGATCCAACTATTCAATCCTAAAGGAAATCGGCCCTGAATTTTCATTGGAAGGACTGATATTGAAGCTGAAACTCCAATTCTTTGGCCACCTGATGCGAAGAGATGCTGGGGAAGACTGAAGGCAGGAGGAGAAGGGGGTGACAGAGGATGAGATGGTTGAATGGCATCACGGACTCGATGGACATGAGTTTGAGCAAGCTCCGGGACATGGTGATGGACAGGAAGGCCTGGCGTGGTACAGTCCGAGGGTTGCACACAACTGAACTGAACTGAGCTGATTGAAACCACTACAGTTTCCATACTGGGTATTTGCCTGGCAGACAGTGGGTTAAGTGTGGTTCCTGTGTGTTTTTAAAGGTAGAAGAAGAAGCAATAATTAACTGTTATTCCTGACAGACCACTTGGTATTTTAGCAAAATAAAAATTCCCTAGATTTGCTTCATGAATCTTAACAATAAGCAACAAGGAATTGTCTGATTTGAGTCTCAGTGTGTTAAGTAAAGTGCTACTCACTCAGTCATGCCTAATTCTTACCGACCCTGTGGACTGTAGCCCACCAGGCTCCTCTGTTCACGGGATTCTCCAGGCAAGGGTACTGGAGTGGGTTGCCATGCCCTCCTCCAAGGGGTCTTCCTGACCCAGGGATCGAACCCAGGTCTCCTGCATTGCAGGCAGATTCTTTACTGTCTGAGCCACCAGGAGGAGCATGTATAAAGTTGTTTAAAAACCTCACTACTTTCTTCCAATTCAGCAGACATCTTTTACGCTTCAGAAGCAGCAAAAGAAATATAATTTCCGAGAGAGAGAGAGAGACAGCAGAATGCCACGTAGACATCTGCCTCAGTGGAAAATGTCACCAGGTGGAACAGGGCAGGGATTTTTAAGACTTCCTTTCGTTAAAAGCAAAGCTTTTTGGTTCAGAGATGATAAAAGAGAGCAAAGCGCTTTTTTTTTTTTTTTTTGGTAAAGGAAAGAATTCTAAAATGTGGAGCGAACCATTTGATATTGGCAGAAAAAGGATGGCTGGATATATGAAAGTGCCCTCTTAGTGGAAGCTGTGTCTGAAATGGCCCTGTGAATCTCCTGTTATATCTTGTGTTCATCTGACTGATGTATGAAATATTACAGCCCAGAAAGGACACAGGAACCCATGCTTCACACATCCACACGGCATTCTGTGTGTCAAGGAGTGTGCCTGTCCAAGCAGGTTCTCGGCAAAATGAAATAAACCTGCTGAATCGCCACGCATTTCTGAGTCTGCAAATGCTTGGTATACACCCAACTTCCATTTTTTTGAGGATGTGTATATTATCCCTCATTTCATGGATCAGAACAGTTTTTCAAAGGCCATGTGGAAATTCCTCTCCCATGGGAAAAAAAAAAATTATTCCACTTCAAACAGTATAAGCCCAAGTAGCCATTCTAAAAAAAAAAAAAAAAAAGCAGGATCAACTCAGAGACTAAAGTCTTTAGTTCTCTAATCATCTACTGTAGAGTTGAAATATTAACAGAATTTGTTAAAATGTTGGGAAAACTCTGATCAGATGGATATACCATAAGGTGTCCCTGAGCCTTACGCAAGGCAGGAGAGAGTCATTTTAAAAACTGATGATGAAACTACACTTAGATTAAAAAAAAAAAGATCTGTGGCAAAATTTATTTATACCAGATGAATGTAATGGTCATCATTGCCTCCGCTGTGGCTCAGACAGTAAAGCGTCTGTCTGCAATGCAGGAGACCCGGGTTCAATCCCTGGGTTGGGAAGATCCCCTGGAGAAGGAAATGGCAGCCCACCGCAGTATTCTTGCCTGGAAAGTCCTGCGGTCCTCGGAGCCTGGTAGGTTACCATCCCCGGGGTCACAAAGAGTTGGACACCACTGAGCAACTTCACTTTAATGCGTATCCCGGATTCTGTGACGTTGTCCATGAAATCCAGTCTCACTGGCTATTTTTTCTTTTTTCTTTTTGCAGAGGTATATGGACTTGTTTGTTGAGTCCGAATGGAATGACACCTTCGCCGGCTCCCATGCGGAAGTGCCCCGCTCACTTCCTGAAAGGAAAGGAACGTGAACTCTTTGCACAGTCATCCCGCACAGCACATTTGGGTTGGGAAAGGTGGTGGCTCCTCAACTTTCACAGGCCTAGTTCTGTGTGCTCGCTTGGAAAAGTGGAGGAAACTGTACAGATATGTGGATGAGAGAGATCTATAGATGATGGATGGGATACATAAGTGGAATGGAAAAATGGTTGGATGAATAGGTAAAAAGATGGACGAGACAGATAGACTGATGGGTAGATAGGGGGATAGGTAGGCAGACAGGTGATTGATAGATAGGATGGATGGATAAGACAGATAAATGGATAGATAAGAAGGATGGATAGATCATTCCCTGGTGGCTCAGACAGGCTTCAGCCTCCAGTGCGGGAGACCTGGGTCCAACCCCTGGGTCAGGAAGATCTGCTGGAGAAGGAAATGGCAACCCACTCTAGTACTACTGCCTGGAAAATCCCATGGACAGAGGAGCCTGGTAGGCTACAGTCCATGGGGTCGCAATGAGACATGGGACATGACTGAGCGACTTCACTTACTTCACTTAAGAGGGATGGGAGGATGGATCAAAGGGTAGAGAGACAGAGAAATATATGAGAGAGACGTGGATAGAGGAGACACATAGAAAGATAGATTAGATGATAGATTGGATATAAAAGTGGATAATTAAGTGGAATGGAAAAGTGTATGGCTAAATCTACAAAAAGACTGATGGAAGATGCAGAAATAAATGAAAGGTAGGTAGATAGACCTGATGGGTAGGTGGATGGTTGGACAGATGATTAGTGGGATAGATCAATGGATAGATATGAGGGATGGTAGGGTGGATCGATGGAGAGAGAGGCAGAGAAATAGATGAGAGAAACTAGATAGAGGAGACAGATAGATGGATAGACATGGACGATAGATAGGATACCTAGATGGATAGATGAGTGGACTAGAAGAATGGGTGGATGAATAGATTAAAAGACAGATGAGAATAGAGATAATAGACGTGACTGAGTGACTTCCCTTTCACTTTTCACTTTCATGCATTGGGGAAGGAAATGGCAACCCACTCCAGTGTTCTTGCCTGGAGAACCCCAGGGACGGGGGAGCCTGGTGGGCTGCCGTCTATGGGGTCGCACAGAGCGGGACTGAAGCGAGTCAGCAGCAGCAGCAGCAGCAGATAGAGGATAGTGGAGAGCTGATTGATAGACAGGAGAGATAAACGGATCGATATGAGGGATGGAAGGGTGGATGAATGGAGAGAGAGGCAGAGAAATAGATGAGAGAAATAGCTAGCTAGAAAGACAGACACATGATGCGTAGATAGATGATATGCAGACGCATAAGTGACGTCCTGCTCTGTTCTCAGTCATTGTACCTCCCACCTTTCTCCCACAATTTCACGTCCGGAAAGCCTAACCTTCAAGGTAATGGTATCAGGAAGCAGGTCATTGAGGAGGTGATTCGTCTACAGCCGTGGAGGCCTCATGCCCCAGATGAGTCTCTGGTGCAGGAAGAGACCCCAGAGAGCTCTGTCTCTCTCCCACCATTGGAGGTCACAGCAAGCAGGGCTTGGCTGTGAACCAGGAAGAGAGAGCGTGTCAGATTGGAAGCATCCTTGGTCCTGGATTTTGGACTTCCAGTCTCCGGAATTCTAAAAATAAATTTCTGTAGTCTGTAAGCCAGCCTGTCTGTGGCGTTTAGTTATAGCAGCTGAATGGACAAGCACAGAGATTCGGTAGATGGATGATAGGCAAAGACACAGATGGGTAGATGGCTGCATAGATAGATAGACACATAAATCGATGGATAGATGTATACACAGACACATAGAGAGATAATAGATACGTAGACACATAAATAGATTGACACACAGATAGACAGACACATAATAGATGTATAGACAGGTACATAGAGAGATGATAGATGGATTTGAACAGATAGATGGACGCATGAAAAGATGGGTGATCGGCTGGATAAATATAATAGATAGCTTATAGATGATAGATACAATAAACAGATGACTTTTAAAATTTATTTTAATTGGAGGCTCATTACTTTACAATAGAGTGGTGGTTTTTGCCATACATTCACATGAATCCACCATGGGTGTTCATGTGTCCCCCATCCTGAACCCCCCTCCCACCTCCCTCCCCATCCCATCTGTCAGGGTCATCCCAGTTCGCTGGCCCCGAGCGCCCTGTCTCAGACATCAAACCTGGACTGGTGATCTGTTTCACATATGATAATATACACGTTTCAATGCTATTCTCTCAGATCATCCCACCCTCTCCCTCTCCCACAGAGTCCAAAAGTCTGTTCTTTACCCCTGTGTCTCTTTTGCTGTCTCACATACAGGATCATCATTACCATCTTTCTAAATTCCACATATATGTGTTAGTATACTGTATTGGTGTTTTTCTTTCTGGCTTACTTCACTCTGTATAACAGGCCCCAGTTTCATCCACCTCATTAGAACTGATTCAAATGCATTCTTTTTAATAGCTGAGTAATATTCCATTGTGTATATGTACCACAGCTTTCTTATCCATTCATCTGCTGATGGACATCTAGGTTGCTTCCATGTCCTGGCTATTATAAACAGTGCTGTGATGAACACTGGGCTACATGTATCTCTTTCAATTCTGGTTTCCTCGGTGTATATGCCCAGCAGTGGGATTGCTGGGTCATATGGCAGTTTCATTTCCAGTTTTTTTAAGGAATCTCCACACTGTTCTCCAGAGTGGCTGTACTAGTTTGCATTCCCACCAACAGTGTAAGAGGGTTCCCTTTTCTCCACACACTCTCCAGCATTTATTTAAACAGACGACTTAGATAGATACATTCGAACACATGAATGGATGAAACATGGATGCATGGGATGGTTGGAGAAAAGATAATAGACAGATGATAGACATGCCAAGAGATGTGTAAACAGATTAAGTGAAGCGTCTGTATATTCTATGGGTTTGGAGCATCATGTAATGATGCTACAGTATCAGAGTAATTTCATTGAAAATTCCCCTGTGGTCCCCCACTTCTTCCCTCTTCCCTCCATAACTCCTGGCAAGCACGGATCTTTTGACTGTCTCCATAGTTCTGCCTTTCCCAGAAGGTCATTGAGTTGGAATCCTACAGTACGTGGCTGATAATCAATTTTTAAAGTAATACCCCTAACTCTTTTCTTGGAANCAGAGTAATTTCATTGAAAATTCCCCTGTGGTCCCCCACTTCTTCCCTCTTCCCTCCATAACTCTTGGCAAGCACGGATCTTTTGACTGTCTCCATAGTTCTGCCTTTCCCAGAAGGTCATTGAGTTGGAATCCTACAGTACGTGGCTGATAATCAATTTTTAAAGTAATACCCCTAACTCCTTTCTTGGAAAGGAAACGGTTCTTTCTTTGATCAAAGCAATGCCTGAAAGGCTGCCATGTGTTGGATGCTCTCTTGACATGATCTCATTTAATTACTCCAACATCCTCCTGAATGAGGTCATAGCATCCGAGTTTTGCCGGCTAGCTCAGAGGTTCCAAGTTCAGGCAGGACGTGAGTGCAGGAGAGCCTTGAAATGCAACCCTTTGTCATCCACTTCATCCTGGCTTAAGGAGGCCCCAGAGTCTGCTGCTGACTTTTAGGGCCAATGATGACCTTACACTTGGGTTTCCCTGGTGGCTCAGTGGTAAAGAATCCACCTGCCAACGCAGGAGACGCAGGTTCCATCCCTGGGTCGGAAAGATCCCCTGGAGGAGGGTATGGCAACCCACTCTAGTATTCTTGCCTGGGAGAATCCCATGGGCTACAGCCCATGGGGTCACAAAGAGTCAGAGATGACTTAGTCACTAAACAGGAACAATAATGATATCCACTCTATTTCTAGCCAACCATGGGCTCTTAGACACATTAAGATGTGTGCAGAGCTGAGATATCCTGAGATAAATGTCTTTCCACGAGTGATCTCTTTTCTTTTAATCTTATTGATTCGGCTCCATCGGGTCGTCATTGCAACTCACAGGCTTGGTTGCCCCGAGGCAGGTAAGATCTTAGTTCCCTGAACATGGATTGACCCAGCAGCATTCCAGCACTGGCAGGTGAAGTCTTAACCAATGGGCCACCCAGGAAGTCTCCCTTACATGAGTGATCTTATTTAAGAAACGAGACTAAGGCTGCTTGCGTACACAGTTCACGTTTTCCCGTCTCCGCTCTTCCGCCTGACTGAATTTGCTATGTAGAAAACCAAAATAACTTTGGACAAATGCCTCATGCACACAGAGCTCCTAGTTGGAGAAATCAGAGGAGACAGGCATTAATTGAATAAGCTAAATGTTCAGCCCAGTGCTCTGCACACACAGGCGATGTCTTACATTTTAATTGGGTCTGATAGCTCAGCTGGTAAAAAATCCGCCTGCAGTGCAGGAGACCTGGGTTCGATCCCTGGGTTGGGAAGATTCCCCTGGAGAAGGGAAAGGCTACCCACCCCAGTATTCTGGACTGGAGAATTCCATGGACTATACCGTCCATGGGATCGCAAAGAGTAGGTCACGACTGAGCGACTTTCACTTTTCAGCATTGTTATGAAGAATTCTTTCCTCTCCCTTAGACATTGTAGGTGGATTTTACCCTGTAGTTTCACCACCAAATTGATGTTGTTGCTCAGTTACTAACTTGTGTCTGATTCTTTGCGACTCCATGGACTGCAGCCCATCAAGCTTTGCTGTCCATCACCATCTCCCGGAGCTTGCTCAAACTCATGTCCATCAAGTTGGTGATGCCATCCAATCATCTCATCCTCTGTCGTCCCCTTCTCCTCCCACCTTCAGTCTTCCCCAGCATCCGGGTCTTTTCCAATGAGGCAGCTCATAGGATTGGGGTTTCAGCTTCAACGTCTGTCCTTCCAATGAATATTCAGGACTGACTTCCTTTAGGATGGACTGGTTGGATCTCCTTGCAGTCCAAGGGACTCTCAAGAGGGCATGGCAGACTCTCAAGAGTCTTCTCCAACATCACCATTCAAAACCATCAGTTCTTCGGCACTCAGCTTTCTTTATGGTCCAGCTCTCACATCCATACATGACCAATGGAAAAACCATAGCCTTGACTAGACGGACCTTTGTTGGCAAACTAACGTCTGCTTTTGAATATGCTTTGAACTCCTTGCTGCGCACGGAGCTCTCAAGAGTCTTCTCCAGCACTCCTTGGGCCATCAAATAAAACACAACAACATTATGGGTCTTGTCATATCTTGCCTAAATTAAACAGTAGAGTGATTCAGAAATCTGCGAGGGGATCTGAGGGGACGCGTTGGGTCTGTCCTGGATGTGTGAATTTTTATGGCAATCTCAGTTTCTCCTTTCTTCCAATGCCTTTCCATTCAGTTCTCTGGGGCCCCTTCTCTTCAATGCGTTCATTCCGTTGCTACATTGTGCCTGACCCTTTGCAACCCCATGGACGGTAAGCCCACCAGCCTGCTCTGTCCACGGGATTTCCCAGGCAAGAATGGGCTGCCAGCCAATGGGAGTGGGTTGCCATTTCCTCCTCCAGGGGATTTTCCTGACCCAAGATTGAACTGTCCTCTCCTGCAGCCTGGTTCTTTACCACTGGGAAGCCTGTAATCAAGGGTTAGGAGAAAGAAATCCAGATGACAAATGTGTGTGCAGGATCTCCAAAAGGGACTTCAGATTGAAATAGCCATCAGCAACCCAGAAAAAGCATAGATGCGAACTTGCTGAGTTGTGTCTGACTCTTTGTGACTCCATGGACTGTAGCCCGCCAGGCTCCTCTGTCCACGGGCTTTTCTAGGCAAGAACACTGGAGTGGGTTGCCATTCCCTTCTCCAGGGGATCTTTCTGACCCAGGGATCTAACTCCTGTCTCCTGCATTGGCAGATGGGTTCTTTACCACTAGCGCCACCTGAGACCGACGACAGAGCTGAGGCTGTTTTCAGCCTGGAGGGGATCAGGCTTCTACACGTAGAAACCAAGTAGTTCTCTGTGTTGTCATCCTGGGAAGGGCGACGTCAAGATGAACAGGAGCCAGCCTCCTCACCTGTCTTGCAGTCCCACATTCTTGCTCTCAGATGTCTGCGGAAAATAAAGGCATCAACGTGCATTCGTGATATCCATCTGTTTCCCAGCATGAACTGTGATTTTTTGCTATCCAAAATCTGTTCACGAGCTCTCAGATTCCACCACCGGCACACCGCCAAATGCTGAGTTATGCAAACGGGGCGGCTCCTCTGCAAAGAGTGGAAATAAGTCTTGACTTGTTTGAAAACCTTTCTGATTAGATTGATTTGATTACGCTTTGTGCCTCTGAGCTCTTTTGAAAGCTCAGTTAGCTCATCGTGAAATACAGCTAGTGTTCCATATTCATTACTAATGGACTCATGGCCCACCCACGCGGGTGGGTACGGTTGGGTGGGGGGTTAGTATCTAACCTTCGACATTGAATCCAGTCAATATGGTGTTGCTACATCATCCATAAAGACTGACATCTAGAATGGTTTTAAACATATAAAATAGAGAAATTTGCTTCTGTTAGGGTTGTTTTTNTGGACTCATGGCCCACCCACGCGGGTGGGTACGGTTGGGTGAGGGGTTAGTATCTAACCTTCGACATTGAATCCAGTCAACATGGTGTTGCTACATCATCCATAAAGACTGACATCTAGAATGGTTTTAAACATATAAAATAGAGAAATTTGCTTCTGTTAGGGTTGTTTTTTTTTTATTTTTTTGAGCTTGTCTGCATCTAAGTCCTATAAAGACAGAAGTAACCAGAAAAATTATTTATAAATAATGTAAGTACAATGTTAAATCCTAGGATAATCTCCTTCACTTGAAGAAAAATGATGCCTTGTCTCCAGGGCTTAGGAAGGGTCTTGTCAGACACTGTAGACAGATGGATGCATAGAGAGAAGTGATGGATTGATGGATGGCTAGATAGATATGATGGATGGATGGATTACTAGATAGATGGGTAGATAGATTTTCAAGACTGATAAATATGATAGATAGGTAAATATGAGGTAAAGATCAGGTAAATATGAGGTAAAGATCAGGTAAATACGCTAGATACATGGATGGATGGCTAGAGAGATAGATATTCAGGATAGATGATAGACAGACAGATAGATATGATGAATGGATGACCAGATAGATAGATGGAGAGACAGATATTCAAGATTAATGATGAACAGATAGATAGGAAGGATGGATGGATGAATGGATGACTAGATAGGCAGATGGATAGATAGATATGATGGATGGATAGCTTGATAGTCAGGACTGATGTAGACAGATCAGTAGCATGGACGGATGGGTGGATGGATGACTAGACAGAAAGATGGATACATGGATATGGTTTTCGGTGTGAGAGCTGAGCACCGGCTAGCCGTGTGGGAAACCTTGAGAAAGGGCTCACTGAGTGCGTTTTACAGGAACTGCTGACTGTGAGGCATTGCTATTCTAGCCACCCAGAAGGCAGGCTCTCTACAGATGGGACGTTTGCAGAAACAAGCTTCCTGCTCAGAACATTCAAGCAAATGTTTTGAGTGCGTGATGGCTTTGCTTACCTTAGGTTTGTTAAAAAGATAGTTTACCTAAGGATCCAGTGGTAGATCGTTAGACGTCATTATTCAACAGTCTTTCCAAACACAGCTGTTTTGTCAATTACGTGCATGGTTAAGTCGCTTCAGTCATGTCTGACTCTTTGCGACCCCATGAACTATAGGCCTGGCAGGCTCCTCTGTCCATGGGGATTCTCCAGGCAAGAAGTCGGGAGTGGGCTGCCATTTCCTCCTCCAGGGGATCTTTTCAACCCACGGGTAAAAACGTCGTATCTTACGTTTCCCGCTTTGGTGGGTGGGTTTTCTATCACTGGTGCCACTTGGGAAGCAAAAATCAACGCAAAACCATAAATGGGCATCTCCTGTGCAAACACACATTCGCAGCCAACAATCTTTTCTTTCTCGTGCTTAAGGAACTGGCTCTTAACCTGCTCACAAAACACTGGGCTTCTAGTTCCCCGAAGAGATTTTTACAGCTTTGAGAGAACTTGAAGGGCAGTTTTGAGTTACAGAGCTCCGGATCAAATTCAAAGTCTTAGGAAGGTGAATCTTTGATGAGACTTGAAGACCCCAGATTGTAACACACATGGCTCATTTAATAGGTAGAGATTTATCTGTGTGTTAACAACACACTCAAGGGAAGCAGGGAAAGCAGAAATGTGTGGGTCACTCACTCTTTGTGACCCCATGGACTGTAGCCTGCCAGGCTCTTCTGTCCATGGGATTCTCCAGGCAAGGATACTGGAGTGGGTTGCCGTATCCTCCTCCCAGGGATCAAAACCCAGGTCTCCTGAATTGCAGGCAGATTCTTTATCATCTGAGCCACCAGGTGCATAGGACTCTAATAAAGAGCAGTATTATAAATGTTTACCCATGGGAGACTTGATAAATCTGTGACAATAAATATATTTGATGGAATATTATACGGCAGTTAAAAATGATCAGGCAGGTATTTATGTGATAAATTGAAAAAAAAATAAACAACTATGAAATATCGTCGACTTGAAAAAACAAGTTACAAAGAGTCCCTGTTGTGGAATGCCATTTGCGTTCATAAATAAATAAGTAATATATTCATTTTTAATATATTAAAAGATCTGTCTTAGATCTGCCAGGCCTTAGTTGCGACATAGGGGATCTTTAGTTGCTATGTGCAAACAAACTCTGAGTTGCAGAACGTGGGATCTAGCTACATGACTGAGGATGAAACCTGGGTCTCTTGCACTGGGAACACAGGGTCTTAGCCCCTGGGCCCCTAGTGAACCCACGAGGAGGCATTCTTTTGTTTTTAACTTTTCCACGTGAGTGTGGATTTGACTATTTTTTTTGTTTGTTTCCCATAAGCAATGGCACCCCAGTACTCTTGCCTGGAGAATCCCATGGACGGAGGAGCCTGGTGGGCTGCAGTCCATGGGGTCGCTGAGAGTTGGACACGACTCAGTGACTTCACTTTCACTTTTCACTTTCATGCATTGGCGAAGGAAATGGCACCCCACTCCAGTGTTCTTGCCTGGAGAAGCCTAGGGACAGGAGAGCCTGGTGGGCTGCCGTCTATGGGGTCGCACAGAGTCGGACACGACTGAAGCGACTTAGCAGCAGCAGCATTATCAACCTGTTTATCTAAAATGGAGGGAGAAAAATGAAAAATGAGAAAATCATCTCTTTTGGGGGGTGGGAAGCCTCTTTCTCTCCCTGTGCACCTTGCTATTTTATGAAAGCCTTAAGTAAATGGCACCTCACTCCAGTACTCTTGCCTGGAAAATCCTGTGGATGGAGAAGCCTGGTAGGCTACAGTCCATGGGGTCGCAAAGAGTCAGACACGACTGAGCAACTTCACTTTCACTTTAAGAACACATGGGTGGCCAAATAATGCTCGCAAAAACAGGCATGAATCTGTTGTGAGGCCTCTTTAAACGTGACAAAATGATTGCCTGTGTTTTCGTGTGTTTGATACGTCAGGTGGATTCTTTACTGTCTGAGCCAGCAGGGAAGCCCTGGCGGTTACTGCAGGGGGAAGACACTTCCCCTATACCCTTCTAGGGTCTTCATAAATTAACATGAGACAGATGAGCAGGAGAAAATCAAACGTTTAAGTACATGTATACTTTGCCGACTAAGGTCCGTCTAGTCAAGGCTATGGTTTTCCCTGTGGTCATGTATGGATGTGAGAGTTGGATTGTGAAGAAGGCTGAGCGCCGAAGAATTGATGCTTTTGAACTGTGGTGTTGGAGAAGACTCTTGAGAGGCCCTTGGACTGCAAGGAGATCCAACCAGTCCATTCTGAAGGAGATCCGCCCTGGGATTTCTTTGGAGGGAATGATGCTAAGGCTGAAACTCCAGTACTTTGGCCACCTCATGCGAAGAGCTGACTCATTGGAAAAGACTCTGATGCTGAGGCGGGGATTGGGGGCAGGAGGAGAAGGGGACGACCGAGGATGAGATGGCTGGATGACATAACGGACTCGATGGGCGTGAGTCTGAGTGAACTCCGGGAAATGGTGATGGACAGGGAGGCCTGGCGTGCTGTGATTCATGGAGTCACGAAGAGCTGGACACGACTGAGAGACTGAACTGAACTGATATATAGAGAAAAGAACTTTGCTGCTGGCTCAGCGGTAAAGAGTTCACCTGCCAATTAAGGAGACGTGGGTTCAGTCCGTGGCTCGGGAAGCTACCTGGAGGAGGGCACGCTCCAGAATTGTTGCCTGAGAAATCGCACAGAAAGAGGAGCCTGGTGGGTTACAGTCCAGGGCGGGTCACAAAGAGTCACCATACAACTGAGCAATTCAGCATAGCCTGTCTCTTGAGGACCTTCAGACATGCTGTCACCCAGAGGCAAGAGAGGGAAAAAAAATTTTTTTTAAAGATGGCGGTGACTTGCTGGGTTGAGTTACTTCCTACTCACACCCAAGACTGCAAATTTCATTTTGGAGAATCTCACCAAAGACCAGCATTTTCGTAGCAAGGATCATTTTTAATGCAAACCATCTGCTCAGCAAGAAAAGAAAACAGAGAAAAAGGAAAAAAAAAAAGAGCATGGCCTCAGTTTGCTGCAAAAGAGACCACTCTGCTTTTTCAACCAAGAGGCGGTGCACTAATTAGTTTTTTAAAGGCTGACCTCGTTTGAATTATTTCAGGCCTCTCGATGAAAACCATATGTCGGGAGGGTGTGTGTCTTTAATTCTATAGGCTGGAAACTCTGTGTGTTTTTGGAAGGTTTCTGTCCGTTCATACCTTGTGGTGAACAGGAGTGTCGGGTTACTTTTCGAACAAAGACCCGCAGTGTGAACTCGAGGGGCAGGCGCGGGTTTTTAAGGAGTAAAAGTGAGGCGGCACAGAAGGAGAGGGGGGCGAATTACAGAGAAATGCTAATCGGCGTGTAAACCTGTTTAGAGCTGCCCGATCTGTGCAGATACTGTGTTCAATCTACTCGTAGATCAGACCTGGAACGTGGGGGAAGAGGGAAGGTGATGCACTCATGGGAGAGTGAAATGGAAAACTGACTGCGATGAAATAAGAGCCACAGTGGAACTTAGGGTGTGTCTATAATCCATCATCAAAAGTTCGCTGGTGCTTAAAGACAATGCCGATTCAGAACCTAATAGGTCTGAATAAACAGACTGATGCTCGCGAACCATGCTGTTGGAGACGACTCTCTTGAGAGTCCCTTGGACTGCATGGAGATCAAACTGGTCAATCTTAAAAAAAAAAAAAAAATCATCCCTGGAGATTCATTGGAGGGATTGCCGGTGTTGAAGCTGACGCTCCAATCCTTTGGCCACCTGATGCGAAGAGCTGACTCATAAGAGAAGACGCTGATGCTGGGAAAGATTGGGGGTGGGAGAAGGGGACGACAGAGGATGAGATGGCTGGATGGCATCACCGACTCCATGCACGTGAGTGTGAGCAAGCTCCCGGGAGACGGTGATGGACAGGGAGGCCTGGTGTGCTGCTGCCCATGGGGTCGCTGAGTCAGACACGACTGAGGGACTAAACCGCAACCAGAGGTATATGGCTCCCGGGCTTATCGTTATGCTTGCCAGTCAGATGCTTTTCTAAGAGTCCTGACACCCCAGAAAAAAAAAAGAAAAGAAAGTAGAGATATTTCAGAAGAAGGAGGACGAATAAAAACAGAGCCTTGGGGGATATAGGTCCATGCCCCGCTGGAAGCCTAAGTGTCAATCACGTTTCCATGGTGACAATACTTTCCTCATAAGGAATTAAATGAGAAGGACACCACGGGCCAGTGTGGTCATATAACTCATTTTTTAAGATTTCAGTATTTTCTTTTGCACCATTGGTAGTTTTTTTTTTTTAAACAGCATATCTAGGACTTGTGAGCTACACGTATCAGTTCAGTTCAGTTCAGTTCAGCTGCTCAGTCGTGTCCGACTCTTTG
>SJYB01005559.1:0-26196 GCA_006408585.1 Antidorcas marsupialis | reverse complement strand
ACGGACTCGATGGACGTGAGTCTGAGTGAACTCCAAGAGATGGTGATGAACAGGGAGGCCTGGTGTGCTGTGATTCATGGGGTTGCAAAGAGTTGCACATGACTGAGCTACTGAACTGAACTGAACTGATAGAGCAAGCATACCCATCCCTGGAGCGGTAAATACATGAACAAAATCAGTGTCCTCTTAAGAAGGAAGGGGAAGCTTCACACTGTGTAGGCAACCAGCAGTGGGTAAGGGCAGAGTAATAGGGAGGGAGCTTTACATAAGGTAGAATGCTGGAGAGGGTGAAGAGAAAAGGGAGCCTTCCTGCACTGGTGATGGGAGTGGTGCAACCACTATGGAGAAAGGTGTGAGCTAGTGGCGGGTGTCTCTGCCCTCTACCTGTTACTGAGCAGAAACTCTTCGGTCACCAGTCATGTGACTGAAGTCCCTCAGAGTCATACAATGCAGTGGCCCTGCCAGAGGTCCCAGCTTCTCTTACGTGCACCTCTTCTGTCCTCCCATAGCCTGGACCTACTGTTCTAGGTAGCTCCAGAACATTCTACATGACTTCTGATTGATTTGCCTTCCCCCACCCGCTAGAAGTCAAGCACCTCCTGGGAAGTTTTCCTGCCTCTTTCTCCTCCTTCACATCACTGGTGCCTTTACAGTTTGTGACACACAGGAAGTTGCCAGTATTTTGTAAGCAAAAGATAGGTAGATTCTCTGGATGGTAAAGGCCAGTGTTGTCTCCTTTCAGTAGCCACAGAATAACTACTCAATAAATGTTCATTACACTGAAACCCACTATTTATTTAGAGGCCTTCTGTGAGTCCAGAGGTCACTAATGTCATGGAGATTTGCACTACAAAACCCTGACCAGGGCCATCCTTCAAAGCTGAACTTTCCCTCCCGCTGCAGCTGGAAGGTGATACCTTCTGATGACTGCTCTCTGACTACAAAATCTGTCCAAGCACCCTCCAAAGGCAACTGCTCCAGAGAATCATACTCAAAGAAAAATCATACCCATACCAAATCATTTCCAGCTCCCATGATATCGAGATAAGCATTAGGAAAGATGCAAATAAATACCTAAGAAAATTTCCAAAAAATATCCAAACTTAGTAACCTCCCTGCCCCTTGGGAGCTGAAAGGGTTTTGTACCTTTTAAAGAAGAAGGGACAAGTGATGGGAGAAAGCATGCTCCCACACAAGAGAATGCCCAGAAAGTACCAATCCACTTGTCATTTGTGGTATTGATTCCAATCACTAAACAACTTACCTCTGATTAAATTATTTTGTGTGATTTCTGTCAGTATTTGTATTTGTGCTCCCATTCTATTTGTCTTAACACATTATGGTCTTTAGTATAATTCCTCAAATTATACTGCAGAAAAAGAAGCCATGGTTCATTCCTGTCATGGGTTAAGCTGTGCATCCCCATATGACTGAAGCAAAAGTCTTAACCCCTAGTATATTAGAATGTGATCCTATTTGGAAACAGCATTGGTGTAGATGTAATTAGTTAAGATGAGATCATACTGGATCAGGGCGGACCCTCGTTCAATGTCATTAGTGACGTTAAAAAAGATCTTCATGTCCCAGATGACCACGTTGGTGTGACCACTCATCTAGAGCCAGACATCTGGATTGTGAAGACAAGTAGGCCTTAGGAAGCATCACTACAAATAAAGCTAGTGAAGGTGATGGAATTCCAGTTGAGCTATTCCAAATCCTAAACGATGATGCTGTTAAAGTACTGTATTCAGTATGCCAGCAAATCTGGAAAACTCAGCAGTGGCCACAGGACTATAAAAGGTCAGTTTTCATTCCAGTCCCAAAGAAAGGCAATGCCAAAGAATGTTCAAACTACCACACAATTGCACTCATCTCACATGCTAGCAAAGTAATGCTCAAAATTCTACAAGCCTGGCTTCAACAGTACATGAACTGTGAAATTCCAGATGTTCAAGCTGGATTTAGAAAAGGCAGAGGAACCAGAGATCAAATTGTCAACATCTGCTGGATCATGGAAAAAGCAAGAGAGTTCCAGAAACACATCTACTTTTGCTTTATTGACTATGCCAAAGCCTTTGACTGTGTGAATCACAACAAACTGTGGAAAATTCTTCAAGAGATGGAAATACCAGACCACCTGACCTGCCTCGTGAGATATCTGTATGCAGGTTAAGAAGCAACAGTTAGAACTGGACATTGAACAAGAGACTGGTTCCAAATCAGGACAGGAGTACGTCAAGGCTGTATATTGTCACCCTGCTTATTTAACTTATATGCAGAGTACATCATGAGAAATGCCAGGCTGGATGAAGCTCAAGCTGAAATCAAGATTGCCGGGAGAAATAACAATAACCTCAGATACACAGGTGACACCACCGTTATGACAGAAAGTGAAGAAGAACTAAAGAGCCTCTTGATGAAAGTGAAAGAGGAGAGTGAAAAAGTTGGCTTAAAACTCAACATTCAGAAAACTAAGGTCATGCCATCTGGTCCCATCAGCTCACGGCAAATAGATGGGGAAATGATGAGATGCTTTAGTTTTTGGGGTTCCAAAATCACTACAGATGGTGACTGCAGCCATGAAATTAAAAGATGCTTGCTCCTTGGAAGAAAAGCTATGACCAACCTAGATAGCATATTAAAAAGCAGAGACATTACTTTACCAACAAAGGTCTGTCTAGTCAAAGCTGTGGTTTTTCCAGTGGTCATGTATGGATGTGAGAGTTGGACTATAAAGAAAGCTGAGTGCTGAAAAACTGATGCTTTTGAACTACAGCATTGGAGAAGACTCTCGAGAGTCTCTTGGACTGCAAGGATATCCAACCACTCCATCCTGAAGGAAATCAGTTCTGAATACTCATTGGAAACACTGATGCTGAAGCTGAAACTCCAATACTTTGGCCACCTGATGCAAAGAACCGACTCATTGGAAAAGATCCTAATGCTGGGAAAGATTGAAGGTGGGAAGAGAAGGGGACAACAAAGAATGAGACGGTGGGATGGCATCACCGATGCAATGGACATGAGTTTGAGCAAGCTCCAGGAGCTGGTAAAGGACAGTGAGGTCTGGCTTGATGCAGTCCGTGGGGTCACAAAGAGTCGGACAGAACTGACTGAATGAACTGACTGAGTGATTTTAGGAAAAGAGAGAAAGGTGGACACAGACATAGAGACAAATGGGAGAAGGTCATATGACAATAGAGGCAGCAAGGGGGAATGATGCAGTTTTAAGCCAGGGAATGACAAGGATTGCCAGGAACCACTGTAAGCTAGGAAGAAGAGAGGAAATATTCACTTCTTGAGTGAAGGATTGTTGCTAAAGGTGAAGCTCTAATCCTTCGGCCACCTGATGCAAAGAGCTGACTCCTTGGAAAAAGACACTGATGCTGGGAAAGACAGAGGGCAGGAGGAGAAGGGGATGACAGAGGATGAAAAGTTTGGATGGCATCATCAACTCAATGGACATGAGTTTGAGCAAACTCTGGGAGATAATGAAGGACAGGGAAGCCTGGTATGTTGCAATGGGCTCTTGAAGAGTCAAATACAATTGAGTGACTGAACAACAACAAAAGTCTTTAGAGGAAGCTTAGCTCTACTGCACCCTTGATTTTGGACTTCTGGCTTCCAGAACCATGAAAGAATACACTTTTGTTGTAAGCCATCAAGTTTGTGACACTTGGTTATATACTCTACAGAAAACTAATACAATTCTTTCTCAAGATTTTAAAGAAGTAGAAAGGAAACAAAGGATAACCAAGAAGTAGGGTGGGAGAGCATTTGGAAGAGCCATGGGTTAGGCAGTCACATGACCCAGACTCGAGTCTGACTCTCTGTAATGTGTGATCCTATACTGTGTAAAATTGTTTCCTCACCTATAAAATGGGAAGATAGAACTGCCTGGATAGCTTACCTTACAAGAGTATTATTATTATTGTCTGTGATCTATCCTGACTATCAAATGAAATAACACATGGAAGACATTTGAAATTTGTAAAATCAATCCAAATGTGAGATGTTATTCTTTGATTTAAATACATTTAAATTAGATTTAAATAAATCCCCAGTGAATTTGGCTTGTTAAAAACAGCATTTTACAAAAACTAAAAATTGGAAAATGTAGGTCCACTATGAGAGACAGGAGCCCTGGTGTTCTGATTAAGAGGAAGGAAAAATATTTAATTGGTCTCAGGTGGATTCACATGTCTGCATACTGAAACATTTCTTGTTATTGTTCTTTTGTTAACAATTCAGGGTGTGAAAAATTAAGCCCATCCATTTTTTTTAATATTTGAAATAATTCTTTCACTCCCTTGGCATTATCAGAGGAGAGTGAATTACTACTACCTATAAAAGAGTTTCATTTTCTATAAAACATATCTTTTTTTCCAAATTTAAGTGACACCCTCACACAGGTCATTCATTTTTAGTGAGTTTTACTCACCACCAACATTAAGAATACATATAGAAAAGATTCCATTAGTATAAATTTTAAAGTCTTAAAATATAACACAAAAACAGAAAATGACTCATAATTGGCTAAAGGTGACCCTTAAATATACCCCCAAATGGAAAGTTGAATCATTTTCCTAAATGACAAAGAGGGAAGAGATCTAGCCCATTTCTATCCTCAAGCTCAGTTCCTTGAACAACCCCACTCATCACATATGCATACAAAAGAGCAGGGAAGAAAACCCTTTAATGTAGGGACTAAAAATAGATAGCAATTGCTTCAGGATCTGCTGACGCTACCTGTTCCCTGTGATGCTGAAGGACTCATATTTTTGAGGACAAAGGCTTCTAGGTACTTTCTATATATAGTATGTCATCTTGGCAGGTGATGACAAGATATCACAAACCAAACCACTACAGAGCTTTTTTTCCCCATTACTCAAGATTATTCAACTGTTAATTAATAACTGGGATGACAGAAGATACGTGTTTGAATAGAATAAGCATCAAATAAATGTTCGTTGCTGTTATTGACACACTCAAACTGGCAACGCAAAGATGTTTAGTGTACATTCCAAAACTCATAATCTCCCTGCTTGAATCACCTTTCATAAACTATAATGATGGTGACTACAATGATGAGGATGAAGATGGTGATCAAAATAATAGCTAATAATTGCTGAGCTGGCTCTTTGGTAAAGATCCTGATGCTGGGAAAGATTGAGGGCAGGAGGAGAAGGGGCCGACAGAGGATGAGATGGTTGGATGGCATCACCAACTTGATGGACATGAGTTTGAGCAAGCTCCAGGAGTTGGTGAAGGATAGCGAGGCCTGGCGTGCTGCAGTCCATGGGGTTGCAAAGAGTTGGACATGACTGAGCGACTGAACAATTGCTGAGGGCCTGTTATGTGTCAAAAGCTGCACTAGAGATTTCCTGTGTCCTTTATATTGACTTCAATTCAATGTAAGAAGATGAACACTCAATATCACTAGGGCTCTGAAATTCTATGTGATTGCCTTAGTGTCACACAGCCCCAGACAACAGCCCAAGTCTGTGTGTGTCCCAAATCCATAGTGCTTTCAACTAGACAACTTCTGTGACCATTTGTGCTTTTTTGAAAAATTTCTTTGTAACAAGATGAAAAAAAAATATTCACCATTTTTGGTAAGTTTGTTTGCTCATATCCATGCTCATAAAATGATGTCATTTTCATTATACAGATGAGGGAATTGAAGGTCAGAAAGCCTAAGTAACCAGACCCACACCACAGACCTAAAAAGTGGAAGCAGTTGGAGCTATACCTGGATCCCTCTCCAATGTCTATATTTTTTACTAACTGATCTCATTTAAAAAAGAAAAAACAGTGAACTGTTCATTCTCACCTCTCCCTCCCTGTCTTCCCATTACCAGAGCAGACATCTAAGCTACCAAAACAAAAGGAAAACAGATAGCCAGGAAATGGTCAATATCCCAATCCAGGCCTGCCCTGGTTCTAGATATCCCAGCATGAGGGTAAACATTTCAAGAGAATTAAGATACTAGCCAAACCCTTTGAAAGAGCCGTCCTGAGAAGATGTGTGGAGGTAAAGGGTATATCAAGGAGAGCCAAAGACCATAAGAGAAGCTAGTGAAGCTCTCCCCCTGCCCTCTGAGCATGTGCCCTGCTCTGCTAAGTTGTTCAGTCATGTCCGACTCTTTGCGACCCCATAGACTGTTGCCTGCCAGGCTCCTCTGTCCATGGAATTCTCCAGGCAAGAATACTGGAGTGGGTTGCCATGTCCTTCTCTAAGGGATCTCCCCAACCCAGGGATGGAACCCAAGTCTTCCACATTGCAGGAGGTTTCACAGCATAGTGGCTGCCAAATGACCAAAGCCAAACAGATTCTTCCAGAAGGAAGTGGCAAAAAGTAACCAGAGGGGCTTAGTTACTGCAGTTATGTGACAGCAACTTAGCAAGTATGCACGCAATGCATGTAAAGAAACCACAGTGTTTTGTACATAATAAGTACTAAATAAATATCAGTTATTATGACTAATTAAATGACTACATTAGATTGGTCATATGAAATTACCATTTTTATAGGTCAAACAAATATTGGCAATTCCATATTATTAATCTAATATATATGTATATATATATATAAAATGAAGACCTAATGTTCTTCATTTATAAAGAGCTCTACAATGTTGGAAAAAAAAAAAAAACCAGTAAGGAACTGAGCAAAAAATACAACCAGGCAGTACACATTTTAAATGGCAAATAAATGTATGAAAGCTGTTGCATCTTACCAACAATAAAAATATTGGATTGGCCAAAAAGTTTTGTTTGCATTTTCCCATAGGATACTATGGGAAACCTTAACAAACTTTTTGATCAACCCAATATATAAATTCAAAGAATAAGATATTTATACTTACATCAGTGTTCATTGTTGATATTATATAAAGTATATTCAAAGTATAGGTTTGCAGGCACTCTCACATACTCTGTGCTGTGCTTAGTCACTCAGTTGTGTCCAACTCTTTGTGACCCCATGAACAGCAGCCCACCAGGCTCCTCTGTCCATAGGATTCTCCAAGCAAGAATACTGGAGTGTGTTGCCATTTCCTTCTCCAATTGGCTCCATAGTACAGTGGTTAAAAAAGCATGGATTTCAAGAATCAACATGCCAGGATGTGAATCCCAATTTTATCAGAAAGCTATCTGTGTGAACTTGGTCAGATAATCATATTTTTTTTCACCTCACTTTCTTCTTGCAATAAAGTGAGGATGATAACTGGCTCTATCTCATAGTAGTCTGTGAAGATGAAATAAGTTCATTTACATAAAGCACTTAGAATAGGATCTGGCTTAGAGTAAGTACTGTGTAGCAGTTTTTCTAAAATTGTCATTATTGTTATTGTTGGTGGAATTAAGTCACTGACCCATTTCCCAAGGCCCCAAATCTGAGCATCATCCTAGATAACATCCATCTCCAAATGATTAAATTATTACACTCAGTGTAAAATTACTGAAAAAATGCATTCATATCTATATTTCCATCATGACTGCTATTCAGGCTTTCAAAAAAAATCTCTTCATCATCCCATAATTTCATAATTACATTCAATTTTCCCTGTATCTCCCCTGCCCACTAATTCTTTTTTCCATTCTACTACCTAGGTTTTCTTTCTTAAACCCCACATGGATCACAGGCTTCCCTGGTGGCTCAGTGGTAAAGAATCTGCCTGCCAGTGCAGGAGATGAGGGTTAGATCCCTAGGTCAGGGAGATCTCCTGAGGAGGAAATGGCAATCCACTCCAGTATTCTTGCTTGGGAAATCCCACGGACAGAGGAACCTGGGGGCTACAGTCCATGGACTCTCAAAAGAGTCAGACATGACTGAGTGACTTTTCTATTTCTGCTTTAGAGAAGATGGAATTCCGTTATAGAAACTCAGCCAAAATCCATCCAGCTATTTCTCTGGCTGTACCTGCATCCCCCAGGGCTCTGTCACAGATATGAATGATGTGCTATGTATCAGCCAGAGTCTCTGTCTCAGGCTTGTGTGTGGAAAGCAGAGGTTGCAATAACTTGAGAAGCAGTTCTTGGTTGGCTTTGCAAGGGAGAAATTCTCTTCTGTATGCATTGCATTCTGAATAAGCTGAAGCACCAAATATAGGAAAATGTTTGTAAATATCAGCTTCTGGATTGACAAGTATATACTATTGTCTATAAAACAGATAGCTAGTGGGAAGCTGTTCTGTGGCACAGGGAGCTCAGCTCACTGCTCTGCGATGACCTAGAGGAATGGGAAAGAGTCCAAGAGGAAGAGGATATATGCATACTTGTCTCAGATGGTTAAGAATCTGCCTTCAATGCGGGAGACCTGGGTTTGATCCCTGGGTTGGGAAGATCCCCTGGAGAAGGAAATGGTAATCCACTCCAGAATTCTTGCCTGGAGAGTCCCACAGACAGAGGAGCCTGGTGGGCTGCAGTCCATGGGGTCACAAAGAGTTGCATACAACTGAGTGACTAACAAAGAGTAAAAAAAAAGTAATAGCTGATTCACCCTGTAGTACAGCATACACTAACACAACATTGTAAAGCAATTATACTCCAATTTTAAAAATAAACTTTTTTTCAGGAGATTACTTTCTCTGTTGCCCCTACCTAAAAGGTTATTCTCCCACAAAATTATAGCATATTCTTTAATACCTTGAAAGCCAACAAATTAAGGTAATGATTGGCCATTTAGAAAAATAAAAATCTATACAAACAACTGAATCAACTGTTGGGACTGTCACATCAATCAGTAACATCTAGACAAATATTTAGCAAAATTGTATGAAAACAGGGTAAGCAGATGTAGATGTGTGATAGTGAAAAGAAGGTGGAGTTCAAGATCAAAGAGAGATGAGTTTAATTCCTAACTCTACCACTTCTAACTCTGACCTTGGATCAGTTCCTTATGCTCTTGAGCCTTGGTCTTTTCCTCATCTGTAAAACGGAGAAAAACAAGTTTGCAATGATGAGCAAAGGAGATGGGGTTTATGGAAGTGGCTTATAAAATCTTCTACAAACCTTAGCTATCAGACTTCCCTGGTGGCTCCGTGGTAAAGAACCAGCCTGACAATGCAGGGAACACGGGTTCAATCCCTGATCCGCGACGATCCCACATGCCGCAGGGCGACTAAGCCCATGTGCCACAACTACTTAGCCTGTGCTCTGCCCAGGAGCTGCAACTACTGAGTCCATGTGCCACAATACTCATGCTTGAATGCTCTAGGGCCCTTGCTCACCAAAACTAAAGAAGAGCCCCATGCAGCAAGGAAGACCCAGCACAGCAAAAAAAAGAAAGAAAGAAATAACAGTTAAAAAAAAAAAAAAAGCTTTTGTAAAACACCTTAGCTATCATTATGCTTTAAGCAGGAAGGCATTTGGGCTGACTTAGTACAATTTCTTCCTTTTACCAATGAAGAGACTTAGGCTTAAAAGAGAGCTCAAACAGCCAGTATGTGGTACATCTAGGCCTAGAACCCATTTCTTTTGTCCCCTGCACTCTTGCTTCCTCCTTGACAAGGGAAACAGATTACTTCAGTGTCTCATGGATCCTTGGACTGAATGGATTATATGCTTTGGGGCAGTGAGTCAGCCACTCTTCCTGGGGAGAAAAACAGTTTTCTTAGTACATACTCTTCTTAAAAGCACTTCTCTAGACTTACCAGAGAACACATTCAATCTACTGAGTCACTCTTACCTCACAGCTCAGTGAGTCAGAATCGTATCTATCCCCATCAGAAGTTCAATTTGTTGTCAGGAATAAGATGAAATGAAAAAGAGACACAGATGCACAGAGAGGACATCACTGGCTTATCCTTGGGGCAAAAGCAATTTGAATAGATGAGCACTCAAAAGGAACACAATCATTAATTTTGCTCTACTGTTGGTGCCTGCCGTAGCAGTAAAATGGTAAAACAAACATAGAGAGTATCATCCGCAGTACCCAGGGGCCACGCGCTGGCATCTGTGAAAGGTACACAGAGAGGAAGGGTAGCTGACAGGAAGATACACAATCTAGATGCTCATATCCATCCTACTAAGGACTATGACCTTAGACATGTCCTTTAACCTCAAGGAACCTTTGGTCTGTACAGTGAAGGATGATGCTAGCTCTGCCAGCCTTCTAGGACTGAGTAAGGTTCAAATGCAACACGGGATGATGTGAGGACTCAATAAGATAAGAAATCAAAAGCCCCCACTCAGTGCCAGATGGTCAGTTGCCCTCAATAAATATTAACTACTGTTATTACTGTTGTAATTCAGTTTGTCATTGTGTAGCACTTTTCTTTTTCATAGGACTCCTTCTCCACAGTGACTAACAATAAAGCTTTTATAGAAAAAGGGACCCCCAGTTAGTAAAAGGTGGGGATAAATCAGGCAGAAAAGAGAGGTCAAAGTTCAGAGGCCATAAAGCCTGGTGGTGAAGAGGATGGGCCATGGGTCATGTGGATCAGTTACTAGTTGGGCAATGCCTCCTACCTGCATCAGCAGGCACAAGGCATTCAGCCAAGCCATGCTTCCGTCTGCCATTCCTAAGCTGAGATCACAGGCTCTATTGCTTTAGGCTGTTTTGAGGGTTAAATGAGATAGAGGATTCAGTGCCTCAAACGCCTGGCACAGAGAAATCATTGGATAACTTGTTAAAGTGAGACGATATACATCAAAGCACATTGTAAACTCTGAAGTGATATAAACATGTAAAAAATTATTATAACAAGAACAAAATTCTATGTAAAACACCAATGCTTAGTTAATTGCTTAAGTGTTATGGGAAAATTCATTATCCTGTCCAAATGTAAAACAAGCTCATTTACAGCAGTTTCCCCTACAGCTGTGCCAGTGATGAGGTGGGGAATATTTCAAGGTTTCTTTTTCAACACAGCTGCTTTATGTATTATTCTCAATTTTCTCCATTCTTTTCAATTTGATCCTTTGGACTGCAGCTTTTATACTTTGAAAATGGCCAGACTAGCAGACACTTAGTGAAGGTAACTGGCAAATGTGGAAGTGAGCACTCCAAAGCGAGTTAGAATTCACATGAGCTTCTTTACTCCAAAAGTTTCTCCTAGATAAATGTTTTGATATCATTATCCTTTATATATGGAATATTCCAGAAAAGAAAGTTCATTTGCCTTCAGAACTTATTTTAGTGATGTATTTTTATAAATAGCTATTGTTATTTAAAGAAAAAAAGAAAAGAAACTTTATGGTTAAGTAATATTTTGGAGAAAAAAAGAGGGATCTAAACGACCAAGAATCTTAATAGTTGTAATATCATACTGCTGAGATCTTGGTGAAATATACACATACACACACACAGATACACACACATAGTTAAATTTGAATGATTTCAAAACCTCTTTGCTTCAATTTTATCGTCAATTTTGGAAATAAAGAATTAAAAATGAAATGCACCCAGAAGATCACATTAGTCTAGACTCCTATCCAAACTAGAAACTGCTTCTAGAGGCTCCCAAGCAGATGCTATGTCCTGCATACAGCACCTTCCAATGAGAGAGCAGCCTGTTCCAGATCCATTGCTAGAAATGGGTGCCTTGCAGAGTAGCCAGAAATGGTACTAGCATTTCTCTAGAGCAGACTGGTTGGGAAAAGGAGACTTGTCTTGAAAATGCACTTGCCAAGCAAGCATGTTGTGCTTACCATGGAGTGTGTGTTTACTTGACATGGCTGGGGAATTGGGAAAAGCCATGAACCTTAAAGCTGACTAAAAGTCCTGTTCCAACCACCCACTGATACCTCCATTGCTCCCAGAAATTCCCGTCTTCCCAGTTCTGCCCTGGGCAGAACATATGTGTGATATTGCTGGTTTACAGAGTCACAGTCAAAGGCCTAATGCCAGGGGTTTTGAATATGTTAAAACTAGCTTATACAAATAAACCATAAATCATCATGATTTCCATAGATCAGTCATGTTGAGATTCCAAAAGGGGGGACGGTGGATTCAAGCAGCAAGAGATATTGTCAATAAAAATTAATTAAGAAATTATATATAAATCAATAATCTTCTAAAGTTTTGTAATGACCTCTGCTACTCTATTTAAGCATAAATAAGATAATCAACCATGTTACCTATCTGGAGATTAGACCTTTTCCAATTAACTTGGCTTAATTAACTCTCTAAGGTAATGAACTTTAGATGCCTCAGATGCTGTACTTTAAGATTATTACAACTGGAGTACTCACAGAACTTACTGTTATTTTTATCACTACAATTATGTTTGTTCATGAGACAAATGGAACTCAAAATTTAAATTCATATGTGTGGTGGCCTAAGGAGTTATAAGATCAAAAAATATGAGCCCAATAAAGACAACTGAAATAAGCCAAAATGAAAGACTCTGGAGACATGTTTTTGTTCCCTCATTAAGGATTATAGGAAAGGAAATCACTTTGCTTGTGGAAACCATATGAGGTATGTGAAGTGGCCAGCTGAAATCATTCACCTTCATATTCCGCTGGCTCCCTATCTCATGGAGACAATGCCAGAAGATGGGAACATCCTCACCTTCCTTTCCACATCCCCATCTACCTTGGTACCCCTTCTTCCTGCCTCCCCTGTGAGGGAAAGCATAGTCCTGCCTTCCATTTAAATGGCTTAAGTAAGGCTCCTCCCTCCGTAAGGACCTTGCTTCATCACACAGCCAATGTCACTCTATACCTTCAACCCCTCTCTCTCTACTGGCTCCTTCGCTATGTTTAATACAAAGGTTTGATGGTAAGGAATCTGCCTGCAATGCAGGAGACCTGGGTTCAATCCCTGGGTCAGGAAGATCCCCTGGAAAAGGAAATGGCTATCCACTCCTGTATTCTTGCCTGGAGAATTCCATAGACAGAGGAGCCTGGTGGGCTACAGTCCATGATGTCACAAAAAGTCGGATATGACTAAGTGACTAACACACACTGAGCCAAGAAACAACACACTCCCTTAACCTCCTCCAACTCTAATGCTATCTTCCTGTTTCTTGAAAGATTTCTCTGTATTCCTTGTATCGCCGTTCTCCACAACCTCAGCCATGCCTCACCTGCCTGGAGTCTGACTTCTGCTCCCACCACAGAAGTCTGCTCTCACAGAAGTCTTCACAACTTCTTAATCCAAAGACTACATCTCAGTCCTCACTTTTTTTTTTTTTTCAATTTAGGTTAAATTCACATTTAGATAAAGTTAACCTCAGATATGCAGATGACACCACCTTTATGGCAGAAAGTGAAGAGGAACTAAAAAGCCTCTTGATGAAAGTGAAAGAGGAGAGTGAAAAAGCTGGCTTAAAGCTCAACATTCAGAAAACGAAGATCATAGAATCTGGTCCCATTACTTCATGGCAAATAGATGGGGAAACAGTGGAAACAGCGTCAGACTTTATTTGGGGGGGCTCCAAAATCACTGCAGATGGTGATTGCAGCCATGAAATTAAAAGACACTTACTCCTTGGAAGGAAAGTTATGACCAACCTAGATAGCATATTCAAAAGCAGAGACATTACTCTGCCAACAAAGGCCCATCTAGTCAAGGCTATGGTTTTTTCAGTAGTCATGTATGGACATGAGAGTTGGACTGTGAAGAAAGTTGAGCACTGAAGAATTGATGGTTTTGAACTGTGGTGCTGGAGAAGACTCTTGAGAGTCCCTTGGACTGCAAGGAGATCCAACCAGCATCCTAAAGGAGACCAGTCCTGGGTGTTCATTGGAGGGACTGATGCTGAGACTGAAACTCCAATACTTTGGCCACCTCATGCGAAGAGTTGATTCATTGGAAAGGACCCTGATGCTGGGAGGGATTGGGGGCAAGAAGAGAAGGGGACAACAGAGGATAAGATGGTTGGATAGCATCACTGACTTGATGGACGTGAGTCTAAGTGAACTCTGGGAGTTGGTGATGGACAGGGAGGCCTGGCGTGCTGTGATTCATGGGGTCGCAAAGAGTCGAACATGACTGAACGACTGAACTGAACTGAACTGAACTGAACCATTTCACAGGGTACAGTTCAGTGGCATTTAGTACATTCATTTTCTATCATACTGAGAAGAGGCTCTGTAACCATTAAGCAGTCTCTCCCCAGGCCTCCCACTTCCCCTCAGCTCCTGGCAACCAAGAATATGCTTTCTTGTTTGTATGGATTTACCTATTCAAGAGATTACATATATGGGGCATCTTTAGTGGCTCATCAGTAAAGAATTTGCAATGCAGGAGCCGCAGAAGATCCAGGTTTAATTCCTGGGTCGGGAAGATGCCCTGGAAAAGAGCAAGGCAACCCACTCCAGTATTCTTGCCTGGAGAATCCCATGGACAGAAGAGCCTGTGGACTACAAAGAGTCAAACATGACTGAGAGACTAAACAACAACAAATCTATGTTGCTTCTTTTTCAGCTGGTCTTTGTCTTTTTTGCCCTTTCAGAGGCATGTGACACTGCTCTCCTCCCTTATCAATCTTTTGTTCCCTTGCCTACTGAAATAGACCACTCCTCCACCTCCTCTGACTTCTCTCCTCATACTCTCTCTCTTCTGGGCCCCTTCAACATCTGTGTTCCCAAGAACCTAGCCTCAGTGCTCTTCTTGTTCCACACTCTGCACTCTGCATCCCTATTCTACCACACCAACTACCAATGGCCTAGGCGAAATCTTTGTCTGCTTCTAGTACAGATCAAGGTGTACTATTCCCAGGAGGTAAAGAAAGTGAAACAGGAATATCTGGGACCTCAGTCTGCCAACTATGTTCAAGATAGCTGCAGAACACTTTGTGTTGATTCCCAATCTCCCACCACCCAGAAAAAGCCAGACAATGGGAGACAGAGAAGGATCTGGAACCAAATACCTCTCATAATACCCTCCTCTCCTGTGACACATTTTCTACCCTTCAAACCACATATACACAATATCAATTCAGTAGAGAAAGAAGTCAGAGTGTGTGTCATGTGGACCGAACAATTGGTTGACTCAATTTTTCATTTTTCAACCTTTGTTGTCAGACTCAGTTTCAGTGCGAAGTTTTAGCAGCAGGGGGAAGGTTCCATTTCAGCAATTTAAGCTCTTATTTTCTTTTCCCCTCCTCAAACTGACTCACCTTTGGCTAAAAGAAATATACAATCAGCACATATTGACTCAAAGGACTATGCGATTTACATCTTAATGCAGAGTAATATGTCTCCTTGCAATTCTCTTGAGAACCACCTATTGTGGCACATTTTTGTCTTTTGCTTTTGGTTTCACTCTATTTTCTCTTTGTGATTTTAACAAGTAACAAAGATCGATGCTTTAGGTTTTGCATGGAAGCTCTGGACAGGGTTATATCAATAGAGTTTCTTTTGCTTCTAGCCATTCCCCAGGGGCCAAAAAGGAGAGAAGTCATTAGGAGGGTGCTAGTGTTTCAAGAGAAGCATTTCTGTTGATATTAATAAAACTAACCAGAAATCATTCATTCAAAATATAACAAAAATGTCTACCATGTAGTCCCATAGCCCTCTTGACATGCATCCCTAGTATTGCAATTAACATACTGAGAAGAAATGTTGTTTACCTTTTTCTATTTTTCTTCTTTAGACTGTGAGCTTCTTGGGGCAAGGACCATGTCTTGTCAATTACTGTATCTCCTATGCATAAGTGCCCACTCATTCATATAGGTCATTGATAACTATTTACTGAGTGCCTACTAAGTGCCAGATGTTGTTCTATGCACTGGGTATTCAGCAATGAATAAAACAGATAAAGATCCCTAATACTTCTGGTGTATACATTTTCAGTGTGTGTTTTGGTGGGGAGAGTGGACAATAAACAGGAAAATAAAATATGCAGTATGTTACATGACGGCAAGTGCTATGGATAAAAATGAAACAGGGGGGAGGGTAGGAAGTGGGGTGGGTATGAAGGTGGTAGTTTTCAATAGGATGGTCATGGGAAGTCTTACTGAGAAGGCGACATTTGAATGAACACCAGGAGGGGCAGGATCAAGCTTCCTGTGTATCTATGGGAAAAGTAGTTGAGGCAGAAGGAACAACAAATGCAGAGGCTTTTAGAGGCAATTGTAGAAACTTGACTTTTATTGTAAATGAGATAGGAAGCCATGGGAAGGCTCTGAGGTGAATGAGAGGATCTGACTTATACTCTAATACATCCACTCTGGCTACTTTGAACAGAATTAAGTGCAGAGGGCAAGAGTAAGGCACATAGGTAATTTATGAGGCTACTGTATTAATAACAATTCAGGAAAGAGATAATGCTGGCTTGGACCAACATGGGAGAGGCAGAGGTCAGGAGAATGGTCGAGTTCTAGATGTATTTTTAACAGAACATTGAAAGGATTTGCCAGAGGATCGGACATGGGCAAGAGAGAGAAGGGACTGAGGCAGGACTTGAGGTTTTTTTGACTGGGAAAATGGTAGGAGAGAACTGCCATTTATAGAGATGGAAAACACTCCAGAAGGAGCATATTTGGGGAGTGAAGGATCAGGAGGTCAGTAGGAGTTCTGTGAAGCTGAAGACGTCTACTAGACACCAAAGGAGGGATGGTAAGGAAACAGATGGAAGTCTGCACTAAGAACTCGTGGGAGAGGTCTAAGGGAGAGAGAGATATGGGCACAAAGATGGTATTTAAAGCCATGAGCAGAAGGAGGGGAGGAGTGCAGATGGAGTAAAGATAAAAAATGGGGAGAAGAGGGGGGCCAGCAAAAGAAACTAAGAGGAATGGCTAGTAAGGGAAGAGAAAGCTCAGGAAACTGTGGTGTTCTCAGTGAGTTTCATAGAGAAGAAACTGATCAACTCAGTCAAATGCTTCTGGTGGGTCAATCAAAATAAGAACTTGGAGTGAATCATTGGATTTAACAGAGTAAAGGTCAGAGGGGACCATGAGAAAAGCCATTTGTATGGAGTCGAAAGGCTGAGACAACTAGATTCTAGGGAAGATGAGAGAAGAGCAAGTGACCATCAGGAGGAGAGAAAATGGAGATGAGGAGCACAGGCAACTTCTTTTGGGAGTTTTTCCTGTTATACTCTGTTGAGAGGTAAAGAAAGAATGGTAACCAGAGAGGAATGTGGCATCGAGAGTTCTTCCTTAATGGGGGAAAACAGTGATATCTGATGGGGATGCAAATGATCCAGTAGTGAAAAGAAAATGGATGATGCAAAAAGGAGAGAAAATGATGATGACAAGGTTCCTGACCAGCAGATGAGAAGGGAGGAGTGTAGTGCAAGAATGACCAACTCTTGGACTTTCCTGGTGTCCAGTGGTGAGGCCTTGTCACTTTCACTGTTGGGGCCTGGGTTTGATCCCTGGTTGGGGAACTAAGAATCCTCAAGCCAAGTGGCATGGGAAGAAAGAAAAAAAAAAAAAAACAGAGAGAGATAATAAAAAAAAGAATGAACTCCAATGAGAACTTCCAATACCAGGTGTCAACTACAAGTTGGCACTTGCCAAGGGCATATGCCATCTGCCTCTGAGGAGACTGATACCTGTGCCACTACAGCTACTGACCTTCAACATGCCTTGAAGACAGTTCAGGGTGGAGAGTGAGGCACTCTATGCTCCAGGAAAGCTGGTGGAACAGGTCGATAGCTGGATTATTTTCAGGAACTGATTTCATGACTCCAATCCTTGCATCTCCTTGAATCTAGAAAAGTACTAAATCCCTTCATGGTGACATCAGCTCCTTGTGACTAGCAGAAAACCCTTTGCAAAATAAGAATTTGGTTGCATGAACTCCCCTTTCACCGAAATCATATATGCTGTCCTTCCCCTGATACCTCAGAGCTATCTGAGGTGCTGTCTCCTGGGTTGGAGTCCTCATTTTGCCCCAAATAAAACTTAACTTGCAACTCTTATGTTGTGCATCTTCTTTAGTTGACTGTGATGTTTGCATCTCTAAAATGAGACTAGTGGAACTCTCCAAAATCTACGCTCCATGAGGGCAGAGGCGTTTGTATGGTTGGTCCTCTACTATATTCCTGGTGCCTAGGATAGAGCCTGGCACACCAGTTTAAAGACATCTGTTAAATGACTGACCGACTTGCCTTTAGTTATGTGATAATGAAAGGCCTCAGTGCTTCAAGATGGACCAAACAGTGCTAGAGAATTTTGACAACGAAATGTAATGCATCCTGCCATCAGGGTTTGGATCTTCAGAAACACACTATGTATTATCAATATACATTTCTGCTTTTATTCATAATCTAAAAGTGACAGGAACGCAGATGTTTGGGAGACCTATAGGCAGCACTACCAACACTGTCATAAACATGCCTTAAATTTATACTAAAAACCTAGAAAATGATGGTTCTGGAAACCACGGTCATTGCTGGGGAACTGTTAAGAAAGTGTTCTGAACACATCTGTTAAACCAAAGCTGCAGCTTAAAGCTGTTGGGAGAAGGTGGAAATTCCATTCTTTGAGGAAAGCGGAAAACTCAGTTCACAGAGGAAGACTTCTTAAGCATGGTGGCACAAAAAGACATGNAATATACATTTCTGCTTTTATTCATAATCTAAAAGTGACAGGAACGCAGATGTTTGGGAGACCTATAGGCAGCACTACCAACACTGTCATAAACATGCCTTAAATTTATACTAAAAACCTAGAAAATGATGGTTCTGGAAACCACGGTCATTGCTGGGGAACTGTTAAGAAAGTGTTCTGAACACATCTGTTAAACCAAAGCTGCAGCTTAAAGCTGTTGGGAGAAGGTGGAAATTCCATTCTTTGAGGAAAGCGGAAAACTCAGTTCACAGAGGAAGACTTCTTAAGCATGGTGGCACAAAAAGACATGCCTTGTGAACACAGAGGAGGGTGCCAGGAGAAAGCGACGGGCAGAGCAGTTTCTGTTTCTGGCTGAATAAAAAAGGACTATAAGACCTTGAGAAGGACAAGAGAGAGCCTGGATTTTGTGGAAAACCACATGTAGTTCAAAGATGGAAACACAGGGCCACCACTGTGCTCCTAGGGCTCTGTGCCAAAGCTTCATTCTCCCTCTCTTGCTTTTCTTCACAACTGTGGTACTACAAGATGTACATATAATTACCCACAGACCAGGGGAGGAGGGACTTACCAGGTGGCTCAGTGGATAAAGAATCCACCTGCAATGCAAGAGACTCAGGTTCAATCCCTGGGTGGGGAAGATCCCCTGGAAGAGGGCATGGCAACCCACTCCAGTATTCTTGCTGGGAGAATCCCATGGACAGAGGAACCCGGTAGGCTACAGTCCATAGTCAACTGAAGCAGCTTAGAACACACACGCACACAGGGGAGGAGGCTTCAAGATGTTATGGAAGTGGCCCACCTCTAGCCTTGCAGCTAAATAAGTGGAAGAGTTCGGTTGTGAAGCCAGATATTTTTATTTCCCAGCTGCATAGCCACAGCAGCATTCCTCTTCTACAAATCATTCTCAGTGTCAAATGGTTATCCATTCAATCTTATTCTACATAATTAGCCACTTTACCAGTTAATGGTCACTTAATTTGCTTCTTAAAGTTAATATGAATTTTAGGAGGTGGGCAAAGTTTGGTTGGGTTTCCCTGGTGGCTCAGATGGTTAAAAAAATAAAAAATCTGCCAGAAATGAAGGAGATCTGGGCCAGGAAGATCCCCTGGAGAAGGAAATGATAACCCACTCAAGTATTCTTGCCTGGGAAATCCCATGGACAGAAAAGCCTGCCAGGCTACAGTCCATGCGGTCACAAAGAGTTGGACACAACTGAGTGACTAACCTCCCCCTCATACACACACAGGTTGGTTGGGTTTAAAGCAGTAGAAATTCTCAGCAAGACTCTTGCTTAAAATATATGAATCATTTGTAGATCAACCAAGATGAATTTAACTGAGTCATCGACTGTCACCAGACAGCAGCGTACCCTAATTGCAAGAAAAGCATCTAAGGAAAAGTCAGTCTCCTGAGTACTGAACTTACAAAGCTACAGTGCCAAAGCCATGCTGAACATCGCAGACCTAAGAACATCCTTATTTCCCTTCTGGAGAAATTCTTGTTTGCTGACACACATATACTAAGGTAAGAAAAGGCTAATTATTATGTTTTTATGAGAACTGAATTTTGCATTCAATTAACAGATTAAGTTATTCTATGTTGCTAACAGGCTGTGTTCTCAGTGAAACCAAATATTATGACAATTGCCAAGTTTATTTGATAGTTTATTGTATGAATGCTAAAAGTCTATTTTACTGAGTCTTTTCTTTTTTTACCCTAAATTAGTTTCTGAATCAAGCCCAGGTTTTAGGTATCATGATATTCCTGCCATTTTTGGCAATTCTGGGATTCTCCTGGTATGCATTTAGTTTGGTTTCTCCTTTATAGAGTGATGCTCCAGAGCCTAGCAGGCTACACTTCTTGGCTGACTTGGGGGAATCCCCTCCCCACATTTCAGCCATAGCCATGGAACCATGAGAAAGATGGTAGAACACAGGGAGGCTCTGTTGGGACAGAGCCTGGCTCCAGAAGTGAACCCAAAAATCCACATCAGGATACCAGGTGCTCCCCAGCTTTAGAGCTAGAAAGCTCCTTCTCTTTCACATAGTCAAACCTGTTCATGTTGTATGTGGGCAAAGTAACAACAGCCTGCATGTGGTCACACAAGGCACCGATGAGAAGGCTGAATTGGGAAGCCTGGCCACCTGCCTCTCTACCTAAGTCTCTGGAAATTGCTGCCCCCCTCCAGGGGCAAGTTTTGTTGGGAAATGACAACTATTGTCTTCTTATCACATCTACATTGAACTGAGGGTGCATTCATGCCATTTCCTGCCCTGGAGGTCAAGCTTTCATTGCACATTGTGCTTTAGAAGTAAAATAGGGTTCCCTGGGTAGAGGTGGGGTTCTTTGAGAGGCCAGGAGGCAGAGAAGGTCTTCTGGAAATAATAGTCAAGGATCCCAAACTGACCTGAGAGAAGTGAAGAAAGCCCTGAATCTTCTGTGACTTTATCAGAACTCATTAAAAAAGAAGATTGTGATTCCTTCTGAGAAAATATTGGTGCTTTCTTATTTGATTAAAGGGCGACTTCCTGTTTTCTGATACACACATTCATGCCATGGAATGATGATCTGTCCTATTAATCTTCAGTGACCTGGGAGAAGAACAAGATAAAGCTCCTTTCAAAGTGGCTTGGAAGCATTCCCATGAGATGCAGATGGAAGCCAGTGATTTTCAAAATTGCTCAGAATAATTTCACAGTGTTGATGAAAGCAAATATACTCTGCTGCTGACTATAAATTCTCATCCATAAATACATTTTTCCAATGAATCTACTGACCACCCATCTTGTCTCTGAATTCCCATCCTACGCAAATGAACAGCCCGACCCACACAGAACACCCCCTACATCTGGTCTGAGCCTCTGTCTCTGCAGCTTTACTTTGTCTTTATGAATTTAGTATGATCTTGCAGTAAAAACAAGATCACTATCAATTTGTCTGATGTCCCCTGCAAGCAGCTATAGGACATTATAAATTCTCTCTCAAGACCTTTCCCCTCTCACTCTAAGGGATATAAACAGAGTTATTCTAAACCATTTGCTATGTTTTGACATTCTTTTCAGAATAATTATCCTAACGCATCCACAAGAGCAAAGGAGGACATAAAAGATAAGACTGCCAGGGTTTAAGGCAAAGATCAGTTAGAATATCCAGCACTTGTCAAAAATAATATTTAGAAAAAAGAACTCCCCCCCCCAAATATTTTTATGCTGATCTCCACAAGATTGCAAAGGTCAGTGGGCCAGAACACACGCTGAACAGCAGGTTTAGAACAGAGAGCTAGACATCCAGTCTTATGTGAATAAAAGAATGTACTGCATCAAGAACCATGTTTTTCTTTGATAAAAACATAAAAAATAAAGTGTTCTAATGATAACAAGGTTCTGGCAGTTAGTCTGATTCCAGATGATGGAATTAACTAAACAACTTCATTTATAAGAAATGCAACTTAAAAAAAAAATGTGCCAGCCTGTCCAGTTTGCCTGGTACTTGGTACTGAGAGGCAGAATCAGTAGGCTGAGGGGGAGCTGAAATTTGAAGCTAAATAATCAGAGTCCAGTGCCAGTGCTCTTAATCAGGAGTGCTGTAAGAAACGGGGATCAGATAAAACTCAGAGATGGGATGTGTGGTCACTTCAAAGATATTTACCCACTCTTTCCTCTAAGTTCTATTTTTTGCCCTTCTTTGTTAATTTCTCATTCAAGTTTCTCAAGTCTGTTCTCCAGATACCTCATCCTTGAATGGCAATTCTTTGGCATCTCTTTCATAAAGAGGTTTCCAAAAAGACAATGCTTGCGTGTGTGTGTGTGTGTGTGTGTGTGTGTGAGAGAGAGAGAGAGAGAGAGAGAGAATATTTTTATTTGTACAGAAAGAACATTTACATATATTTTAAAATTTCTTCTCTTTTTACATTATATTTATTTTTTAATTGGTAAACAATCACTTTGCAGTTTTGTGTTTGTTTCTGCTGTACAACAAGACAAATACATCATAATTATATATTTTTATATCTCTTCTCCTGAGCCTCCTTCTCCTGCCCTCATCCCACCCCTCTAGCTTGTCATAGAGCACCAGGCTGGACTCCTTGTATTATTTAGCAACTTCCCACTATTTTACATGTGATAATGTATATAGATCAATGTCACTTTTTCAATTCGTCCCACCCTCACCTTCCCCTGCTGTGTCCACAACTCCATTCTTTACTAGGTTCATCAGTACCATTTTTCTAGATTCCATATATATGTGTTAATATATGATACTGCTTTTTCTTTGACTTACTTCACTGTGTATAAGAGACGCTAGGTTCATCCACCTCCCTGCAATACAACTGACTCAAGTTAATTTCTTTTGATGGCTGAGTAATATTCCATTGTTTAAATGTACCACAACTTCTTTATCCATTCATATGTTGATGGGCATCTAGGTTGCTTCCATGTCCTGGCTATTGTAAATATTGATGCAATGAACATTGGGGTACATATATCTTTTAGAATTGTAGTTCTCTTAGAGTATATGACCAGTAGTGGGATTGCTGGGTCATATGGTAGATTTATTCTTAGTTTTTTTTAAGGAAGTTCCATGCCTAAGGATAAACTTACCTAAAGATACAAAAGGCTTATGCAGAAAACCATAAGATATTGATGGAAGAAATCAAAGACAACGCAAACAGATGGAGAGACATACCATCTTCTTGGATTATAAGAATCAGTATTGTCAAAATGACTATACTACCCAAAGCAATCTACAGATTCAATACAATCCTTATCAAATTACCAATGGCATTTTTCACCAAATTAGAGCAAGAAAATTTCACAATCTCTCTGGAAACAAAAAAGAACCTGATTAGCCACAGCGATCTTGAGAAAGAAAAATGGAGCTGGAATAATCCACCTTTCTGACTTCAAATTATACTACAAAGCTACAGTCATCAAGACATTATGGTACTGGCACAAAAACAGAAATACAGACCAATGGAACGAGATAGAAAGCCCAGAGATAAACTCATGCACCTATGGGAACCTTATTTTTGACAAAAGAGGCAAGAATATACAATGGAGAGAAGACAGCCTCTTCAATAAGTAGTGCTGGGCAGCTACATGTAAAAGAATGAAATTAGAACACTCCATAATACCATACACAAAAATAAACTCAAAATGGATTAAAGTCTTAAATGTAAGTCCAGACACTATAAAGCTTTTAGAAAAAAACATAGAAAGTACACTCTGACATAAATTACAGCATGATTCTCTCTGATCCACCTCCTAGATTAATGGAAATAAAAACAAAAATAAACAAATTAGACCTAATAAAAGTTAAAAGCTTTTGCACAGCAAAGGAAACTATAAACAAGATATAGTTGTTTATATCTTGTTTATATCTATAGCTGTTTATAGTTGTCTTTAAACAAAAAAAAAAGACAACTCTCAGAATGGGAGAAAATAATTGCTAAGGAAGCAACTGACACAGTGTTAATCTTCAAACTATATATGCAGCTCATACAGCTCAGTATCAGAAAAACAAATAACCCAAACCAAAAAAAGAAAAAATGCAGAAGATCTAAACAGACATTTATTCAAAAAAGACATACAGATGGCCAATAAACAAGAGAAAAAAAATGTTCAACGTCACTCATTATTAGAAAAAAAATGCAAATCAAAACCACAATGAGGTATCACCTCACATTGGTCAGAATAGCCATCATCGAAAATCTACAAACAATAAATGTTGCAGAAGGTATGGAGAAAAGGGAAACCTCTTGCATTGTTGACAGGCATGTAAACTGATACAGCCATTAAGACAGTTCTTTTATAGGACACTTGTAAACTGAATTGTCTCTCACCAAAAAATATATTGGAGTCCTAATCCCCAGTATCTATGAATGTGACCTTTTTTGGAAACAAGTTGTTTGTAGATATCATCAAGTTACGATGAGGTCATAATAGATTAGTGTGGGCCTTAAATCCAATGACTGGTGTCCTCATAAGAGGAGTGGAAATGTAGACACAGAAACACGGACACACAGAGGTAAAGGCCATGTGATGACAGAGGCAGAGATTAGAGTGATGCATCTCCAAGCCAAGGAATACCAAGGATTTCAGGCAACACCTAAACCTGGAAGAAGAAGGAAGAATCCTCCCTCTAAAGACTTCAGAGCAGCATGACCCTGTTGACACTGTCAGACTTCTAGCCTCTAGTATTGTGAGACCATAAATTTCTAATGCTATAATCCACCAAAGTTTGCTGCAATTTGTAATGGCAACCCTAGGAAATTAATAGACACTTGGTCTGGCTTGCCTTATGGAACAAAGTTAGTGTCCCATTGAACCAAAATTACTTTGGCTCTTCTGTTTAAGAATAGAGTTGTAATACCAAGCCATTCTGGATGGATGCCCCAAATGGGTAATCACATCATTTTTTAAAACCTCTCGTGAAGCTGTAATTTCGTTATAGTGTTTATTCATAATAAACTATCTAGAGATATCCACTATGCAGAATGGACCTTCAAGCTAAAGTATTTGTTATTTGTTACATTAATTCCATTTGCTCCCCTGGGTTTATCATTTTTACATTGTTCTGCTTCCTTAGAATCCTAGTTTCTACATATCCCCCTTTGCTCACTTTGAAACAACATGAGAACCATTCCTGGAAAACAGTTCTCCACATAGAGTCAATTGCAAAAATAAACTTTAACCTTCTGAAACAGATCTTTGGTAAGAAAGAATTCCCAGCGCCTTTTATTTCCTTTAAAGAGGTCTCTTTTCATTAACACCAGGTACTTCTTATTGCTATTCCAGTAGATTTGCATTTTGTAATGTTGTTGATAAAAGTATGTACTTTATCTATTTCATACCTTACAACTGAAAATTGGGAAGTGATATTTAGTAAATTACTTTATGGCCAATATACCCTGGACTTTTGTGATAATAATCTGGTTATCTTGTTATCCGAAATGTATTCAAAGACACACACACACATAGCATCTTATCTTTTATACTGTAAACAACCAGCTAGCATTATTATTCAGTATAATTTTTGTGATAAGAAACCAAAGAACCTGATTAACCTAGTTAAGTGGCTTGCCTGATCAGTGGCTTTATCACAGAATAAAATATTGCCCAATCTCTGCATGTAAAAGGTATGTCCTTATGCAAAGTGGATGTAATACACAAATTCTTAACTGATGTCCTTCATTAAGCATCTGCAGGATTAGTTTTATGAAGAGATTCAATCAGTGAAGGCTCCCAAAGGAACATCTGATCCAACATACCTCCTCCACCTACTAGCTGGAGAGTTTCCCCCGGTTGAAACTCCAAGCATTTTAGTCGTTGTTGAAGGTTACATATCTAACATGGAAGCATGAATTCAGAAGTCTCCCATTAAATATGAACATGTCACCAGAAAGGGGAAGGAAGAGTCTGATTTATATGTACTCTAGCCATCTCCTATCCACATATCAGGATGAATTTGTTTATCCTATGATATATTTCACATGTTGGAATTCAGAGAGAACTTTTTGGTGAAGAATGATATCCAGTAATTAGGGATGGGAGAGGAAATGATGCCCTAGCAGGTCCTGAAAAATGATACTGAGGGTGAAAATAGAAAAATAGTTAATAATAAACTAGGAATTCAGACTTAAATTGAAGAAAGTAGGGAAAACTGCTAGACCATTCAGGTATGACCTAAATCAAATCCCTTATGATTATACAGTGGAAGTGAG
>SJYB01005558.1:0-51589 GCA_006408585.1 Antidorcas marsupialis | reverse complement strand
TCTGCATATCTGAGGTTATTGATATTTCTCCTGGCAATCTTGATTCCAGCTTGTGTTTCTTCCAGTCCAGCGTTTCTCATGGTGTACTCTGCATATAAGTTATGGGAATGCATTGTTTTCTACTCCATGCAATCTTTTGCAAAAAGGCATTGTGTCATTTTAATAACAAGTATGTGTTCCATGAATATACTTATTCACATTGAGAAGACAGCCTCAACCATTGACAAGCCAATGATTCCAACTGTTTAAGCAAATGAGTGCATGCGCCATTAGCCAGCTTCTTTCCTTCTTACATCTTCTCTCTTTGGTACTCAATCCCCACTCCTACCCCTGTCAAAGCTCTGTTTATGTCATACAGGACCACCTCAAGAAACATAGAGCCCAGTCCCTCCTCCATAAGACACAATTGATTGTTTCCTCCTTCATTCTCCACTTGTTCTCTAACACCTGGCCCAGAACCTAGCCTGCAGTAAATGGTAGGTGAATGCAGGAAGAGTAAAATCAACTGTGAAATGTTACATTTTTAGAGATTGTCCACAAAGATGGTGCTTTCAAAAGGCCTTTCTCCTTTAATGGCAGTCAGTCAGGCCTCCCTCTCCCTCACCAACTCCCAGAGTTTACTCAAACTCATCTCCATTGAGTCGGTAATGCCATCCAACCATCTCATCTTCTGTCATCCCCTTCTCCTCCTGCCTTCAATCTTTCCCAGCATCAGGATTTTTTCCATTGAGTCAGTTCTTTGCATCACGTGGCCAAAGTATTGGAGTTTCAGCTTCAACATCAGTCCTTCCAATGAATATTCAGGACTGATTTCCTTTAGGACAGACAGGGTGGATCTCCTTGCAGTCTAAGGGACTCTCAAGAGTCTTCTACAACACCATGGTTCAAAAGTATCAATTCTTCAGCGCTTAGCATTCTTTATAGTCCACCTCTCACATCCATGCATGACTACTGGAAAAACCATCACTTTGACTAGACAGAGTTTTGTCGGCAAAGTAACGTCTCTGCTTTTTAATATGCTATCTAGTTTGGTCATAGTTTTTCTTCCAAGGAGCAAACGTCTTTTAATTTCATGGCTGCAGTCACCATCTGCAGTGATTTTGGAGCTCCCCAAAGTAAAGTTTGTCACTGTTTCCATTGTTTCCCAGTCTATTTGCTATGAAGTGATGGAACTACATGCCATGATCTTTTTTTTTGAATGTTGAGTTTTAAGCCAGTTTTTTCACTCTCCTCTTTCACTTTCACCAGGAGGCTCTTTAGTTCCTCTTCCCTTTCTGCCATAAGTGTGGTATCATCTGCCTATCTGAGATTATTGATATTTCTCCTGGCAATCTTGATTCCAGCTTGTGTTTCATCGAGCCTGACATTTCACATGATGTACTCTGCATATAAGTTAAATAAGAAGGGTGACAATATCCTTGATGTACTCCTTTCCAAATTTGGAACCAGTCTGTTGTTCCATGTCCANCCATGATCTTTTTTTTTGAATGTTGAGTTTTAAGCCAGTTTTTTCACTCTCCTCTTTCACTTTCACCAGGAGTCTCTTTAGTTCCTCTTCCCTTTCTGCCATAAGTGTGGTATCATCTGCCTATCTGAGATTATTGATATTTCTCCTGGCAATCTTGATTCCAGCTTGTGTTTCATCGAGCCTGACATTTCACATGATGTACTCTGCATATAAGTTAAATAAGAAGGGTGACAATATCCTTGATGTACTCCTTTCCAAATTTGGAACCAGTCTGTTGTTCCATGTCCAGTTCTAACTGTTGATTCTTGACCTGCATACAGATTTCTCAGGAGGCAGGTCAGGTGGTCTGGTATTCCCATGTCTTTCAGAATTTTCCACAGTTTATTGTGATCCACACAGTCAAAGGATCTGGCATAATCAATAAAGCAGAAGTACATATTTTTCTGGACTCTCTTGCTTTTTCAATGACCCAAAGGATGCAGGCAATTTGATCTCTGGTTCCTCTGCCGTTTCTAAAACCAGCTTGAACATCTGGAAGTTCTCGGTTCACAGACTGTTGAAGCCTGTGGCTTGGAGAATTTTCAGAATTACTTTACTAGTGTGTGAGATGAGTGTAATTGTCCGGTAGTTTGAACATTGTTTGGCATTTCTGTTCTTTGGGATTGGAATGAAAATTGACTTTTTCCAGTCCTGTGGCCACTGGTGAGTTTTCCAAAATTTGCTGGCATATTGAGTGCAGCTCTTTCACAGCATCATCTTTTAGGATTTGAAATAGCTCAACTGGAATTCCATCACCTCCACTAGCTTTGTTTGTAGCAATGCTTCCTAAGGCCCACTTGACTTTACATTCCAGGATGTCTGGCTCTAGGTGAGGGACCACACCATCATGGTTATCTGGGTTGTGAAGATCTTTTTTGTACAGTTCTTTTGTATATTCTCACCACCTCTTCTTAATATCTTCTGCTTCTGTTAGGTCCATACCATGTCTGTCCTTTATTGTGCCCATCTTTGCATGAAATGTTCCCTTGGTATCTCTTATTTTCTTGAAGAGATCTCTAATCTTTCCCATTCTATGGTTTTCCTCTATTTCTTAGCACTGATCACTGAGGAAGGCTTTCTTATCTCTCTTTGGTATTCTTTGGAACTCTGCATTCAAATGGGTATATATTTCCTTCTCTCCTTTGCCTTTAGCTTCTCTTCTTTTCTCAGCTATTTGTAAGGCCTCCTCAGACAACCATTTTGCCCTTTTGGATTTCTTTTCCTTGGGGATGGTCTAGATCACTGCCTTCTATACAATGTCAAGAACCTCCATCCATAGTTCTTCAGGCACTCTCTATCAGATCTGTAATTTACAATGGCTATTTATGTTGGAAGCAGAGGGAACCAAGCATCATGGCGTTGACTGACCTTGCAGATGCCAGTATTAGCTTGCTGTTGCTTGATGATGTAAAGCAAGGTACTCGTGATTTGCGTTCTTGGCAGGGTACACTGTAAGCATGGAGACAGACCTCTTCTATCAATCACAGACTTCTGCAGTCACTGTTACCCAACAACAGGGAAAGTGTGAAAGTGTTTGTTGCTCAGTAGTATCTGACTCTTTGAGACCCCATGGATTGTAGCCCACCAGGCTCCTCTGTCCGTAGGATTCTCCAGGCAAGAAGACTGGATTGGATGGCCATTCCCTTTTCCAGGGGATCTTCCCAACAGAGGGATTGAAGCCAGGTCTATTGCATTGCAGGCAGATTCTTTACCATCTGAGCCACCAGGGAGGCCCTAACAACAGGAAAGTGGATAACAAATCCATTTGGTGGTATTTTGTTGAGTTTCTTCTATAGAAAACATCCCTCGACGTTTCCAGAGAAGACAATGGCACCCCACTCCGATACTCTTGCCTGGAAAATCCCATGGATGGAGGAGCCTGGTAGGCTGCAGTCCATGGGGTCGCACAGAGTTGGACAGGACTAAAGAAAGTTAGCAACAGCAGCAGCCTCACTTTTCAGCAGAAACTCTTTGAATTTTGAAATATTTTAAAGAGTAGTGGCTATTTCTTATTTGTGACATTGATGAATTAGTTGTTTACGTTTGCCCTCTCCTCATGTGTTCTTCATTTGAGGCAACATGTTGCTCATTTGACTTTTGCATTCTCCTATTAACTCCAAGTGGAACAACCTAATACATGTCCCCAGGGTTGGAGCTTAAATTCTGAGGACACCTTTTTTTTTTTTTTTTTTTCAAATGAACGTGACTTCAAGAAAGAACAGCAAACCAAGAAGCATTTCTGGCCTTCTCTGTTTTGCAATGCATCTTTTGCAAGAAAAGATCTTGTGGAATTTGGCTCCATTTCCCGCAGCCCTGGGATAAGGGTCCCATGTAAACAACAATATCCTGTGCTACTTGGGCCTCATTTAACTGTCTTTGTTGCTTTAGAAAGACCTGCCAAGTAGAGTGTTTCTCAGAGCTCATGCTTGACATTCCAGAAATACTGTAGGCTCCACTTCAAAGATGATACTCCACACCATCAGACTTGTACTGTTGGTGCACTCTTGATCCCCATTGAGATTTGCATTGACACATTTTTTTTTTCAGATCACATGGGAAGTGCACCCTCCATGAAGAATGAATCTGGTACTCTGAGGGTGGGCCTGTCACTTCAGGAGGCCTCTGCACTTATCACTTGGGTGTTTCTTTAGAAAGCTGTGGTAGCTTGGCACCTATAGGATGACTATGTTTGCTGAACTAGAAACAATGTGGTGAGTTTTACAAGGTAAACAGTTGTGTTGTGGATAGATCAGTATGCTGGGAATCAGGAGACCTGTCTCTACTCCCCAGCCGACTGCCTTGACCATCTCTTTGGCTTTGTGAAATGTCCTCAGATTTCACATTTTTGGATGATGGGATTGTGCTCAGTTCAGTTCAGTCGCTCAGTCATGTCTGACTCTTTGTGACCCCATGGACTGTAGCACGCCAGGCCTCCCTGTCCATCACCAACACACGGAGTTTACTCACACTCATGTAAACTGAGTCAGTGATGCCATCCAAACATCTCATCCTCTGTCATCCCCTTCTCCTCCTGCTCTCCATACTTCCCAGCATCAGGGTCTTTTCCAATGAGTCAGCTCTTCATATGAGGTAGCCAAAGTATTGGGTTTCAGCTTCAGCATCAGTCCTTCCAATGAATATTCAGGACTGATTTCCTTAAGGATTGACTGGTTGGCTCTCCCTGCAATCCAAGGAACTCTCAAGAGTCTTCTCCAACACCATAGTTCAAAGGCATCAATTCTTCAGTGCTCAGCTTTCTTTATAGTTCAACTCTCACATCCATATGACTACTGGAAAAACCATAGCCTTGACTAGACTGACGTTTGTTGGCAAAATAACATCTCTGCTTTTTAATATGCTGTCTAGGTTGGTCATAGCTTTTCTCCCAAGGAATAAGCGTCTTTTAATTTCATAGCTGCAGTCACCATCTGCAGTGATTTTGGACCTCAAGAAAAGAAAATCTGCCACTATTTCCACTGTTTCTCCATCTATTTGCCATGAAGTGATGGGACCGGATGCCATGATCTTTGTTTTCTGAATGGTGAGCTTTAAACCAACTTTTTCACTCTCCTCTTTCCTTTCATCAAGAGGCTCTTTATTTCTTCTTCACTTTCTGCCATAAATGTGGTGTCATCTACATATCAAGTTATTGATATTTCTCCCGGCAATCTTGATTCTAGCTTGTGTTTCTTCCAGTCCAGCATTTCTCATGATGTACTCTGCATATAAGTTAAATAAGCAGGGTGACAATATACAGCCTTAACGAACTCCTTTTCCTATTTGGAACCAGTTTGTGGTTCCATGTCCAGTTCTAACTGTTGATTCTTGACCTGCATACAGATTTCTCAGGAGGCAGGTCAGGTGGTCTGGTATTCCTATCTCTTTCAGAATTTTCCACAGTTTATTGTGATCCACACAGTCAAAGGCTCTGGCATAGTCCATAAAGCAGAAATAGATGTTTTTCTTTTCTGGAACTCTCTTTCTTTTTTGATGATCCAGCAGATGTTGGCAATTTGATCTCTGGTTCCTTTGCCTTTTCTAAATCCAGCTTGAACATCTAGAAGTTCACGGTTCATGTATTGCTGAAGCCTGACTTGGAGAATTTTGAGCATTACTTTACTAGTGCATGAGATAAGTGCGACTGTGCGGTAGTTTGAGCATTCTTTGGCATTGTCTTTCTTAGGGATTGGAATGAAAACTGACCTTTTCCAGTCCTGTGGCCACTGCTGAGTTTTCCAAATTTGCTGACATATTGAGTGTAGCACTTTCATAGCATCATCTTTTAGGAGTTGAAATAGCTCAACTGGAATTCCATCTCCTCCACTAATTTTGTTAGTAGTGATGCTTCCTAGGGATTATGCTAGGTCATCTCTAAGCTCTCTAACTGATCCTAAATTGAATCAGTTCAGTTCAGTCAGTTCAGGCACTCAGTAATGTCCAACTCTTTGTGACCCCGTGGACTGCAGCACGCCAGGCTTCCTTGTCCATCACCAAATTGGATCAAGTGACATAAAATAGTAAACAGAAAATTGGGAGTCGGAAGATAGAAGTTTCTTGTCCGGGCTCTCCTGCTCACTGACCCTGACTTGGAACAAGTCACTCAGTCACCCAGACTCTGCTCTCCATTTCTGGGGAAGCCAGGATCTCCTCTGCCTTCCTCACCTGCTGGCTGGACTGATCAAGTCAGAAATGTCTTTTCCACTCAGGACTTATTGAGCAATTGTCCTAGGACACTATCTTGATAGATAGTGAAGATGTAAATGTTCTTGTGTCATCTGCAACTATGTCTAATGTTAGTTAGAATTCAGTGACTCTTCCTATTGCCAGGCACTTAAGTACAACATCCCATGGAGTCTCCTTTTGAGGGATGAATAAAATAAGTGCAAGTCTCTTAGCCATGTCTAACTCTTTGCGACCCCATAGACTATACAATGATGGAATTCTCCAGACCAGAATACCAGAATCCATAAGGGACCGAATCCAGGTCTCCTGCATTGCAGGTGGATTCTTTACCAGCTGAGCCACAAGAAAAGCCCAGCAATACTGGAGTGGGTAGCCTAGCCCTTCTCCAGCGGATCTTCTTTACCCAGGAATCCAACTGGGGTCTCCTGCAATTCAAGCGGATTCTTTACCATCTGTGCTATCAGAGAAGCCCAGAGATGAGGAAACTGACATTCAAAGAGGTTGAATAACTTGCTTAGGATCATTTAGCTAGGCAAAGCTGAAGCTAAGATTCCTACAAGGATTCTGTTCTTCATTTTAAAAGTTTAAAAACTCTCACCTGTTGCCAAGAAGCTTGGGTTGCTAGTATTATTCCTTTTCTGGGCCGTGCTTGAATCCCACAACCTGGAATCAGTGTGGATGTTGGAGGAGGCAAAGAAGGGACCAGCCTGACTGATATGAAGATAAACTGAAGGAGAGGTTCCCTGTGCAGACACTGCCTGGAGCAGCACAGTCCCTGAAAAGACCTGAGGGGCAGCCCAAGTCCATAAGCTAGGGGAAGTCCAAGGGAACTGAGACACAGAAAGGTTCAGCATCCTGTTCGAAATCACATAAGTAAAGAGTGGGTGTGTGAGCATTGCTTGGATCTTCAGCCAATAATTACCTTAGAAGACCTCTCTCCTTAAAGGCCAGACCCTGCACTGGGCCAAGGTGCTAGCTCCAGAGAGAAGGGTGTGCAAGACCCAGGCAGGGCGGAAGGGCTTATCCACCCAGAAGGCATGCGTTGAGGACCATTCTCTGCACTACGTGTTCAGGAAGGAGACAGGGAAGATATTATCACCCATCAGGGTGCTAGTTGTAGGGGGGTTGAGATAGTTGATAGGACAACATGTGGGACTTAGGAGTGGGAATCGAAGGAGGAGGCTAGTTGTTAAGCCTGAGTCAGTGTAAGAGGTGGGCTTGGGAAGAATTCTGATCTGGGATCATTACAGACTCTCAGGTGTCGCTCTGGGGGCACCAGACCCAGGAAAGCAGCCTGGTCCTAATCCACCAGCCTCCTGGCCAATGCCTATGGAAGGACTGGTCTGGGAACTGGGTTGGACTTGAGCCCCTAAGTGTGAGGATAAGTGGCCTTATCTGAGGATAGGTCTAGCTTGGCAATCTGAATAGAGTAGGAGAATTGAACTGGAGGCTGATGGGCCAGAACCCAAGAGTGACACCTCAGCTCCTGTGGAGCCTGTTTCCCCTCTACTATTCCCATGGAAGCATTGGCCCCAACTAGGGTAGAAAGTGAAATGAAATTGGACACTGGGAGATGTGGGCTCCTTATGTTAGTAGAAACTATGATGACTGAACATCTTTGTTGGGATAGCTGAAATTCTTAATAGAAATTCCAGGAAGACCCGAGATGTCTGGGTAATATATATGGATTGAAGCAGAGAGGAATACTCAGTCTTCTGGGGGACATTTCCAGGATCAAGAACCAGCTTTTTTTCATCCTTGTTTAACTGTTTTCTCCAAAGTGACCTGTTGAGTGATGTATATGAAAGGCTTTGTAAACTGCAAGGCAGTATCCCAAGGCAAGGCCTTGTCTTCATTGTTACAGATCAAGGGATTGATGACCTCAGGAGTTCCCAGGAACTGGAAACATTTTTGCCTCCCATCCCAGGACCTTCTCTCTGCAACCTGCAGAAGAGTCTGCAGCAGACTCTTCATTCAGCTGTGTTGATTAGTCCAAGGTACGTCACCAGCCAGAGCCACTGCTGCCTGCAGGCAGGGCTGTCAGAGCTCAAATCCTGGCTTTGCAACATCAAGGAAGTTACTTTATGTCTTTTATGTCTCATCTATAAACTGAAGGGTTAAATGTTAGTTTCTGCCTCATGGAATGATTGGGAGGGTTCCCTGACAGCCTCTAAAGCACACGGCCCAGCAAGTGGCCCACTGTCAGCATTGGGTAAATGTTAGCTGCCACTGGGTCTTCCCAAGTGGTGCTAGTGCAGGAAACCTGCTTGCCAATGTAGGAAACATAAGAGACATGGGTTCAGTCCCTGGGTCAGGAAGATCTCTTGGAGAAGGAAATGGCAACCCACTCCAGTATTCTTGCTTGGGAAATCCCATGCACAGAGGAGCCTGGCGGGCTCCATGAGTTCACAAAGAGTCGGACACCACTGAGTGACTTAGCATGCATGCCTTGCCATCATCTTCTCCTTTCCCCCTTTCTCTCCCTTCCTTATCTTCATCCTTTTCCTTCTCCTTCAATTTTCCCTCTTCTTCCTCTTCCTTCACCTTGAGAGGGCTTTCTAGAGCCTCAGGTAGGTGGCTTGGTGAACCTTGAACCAGGTCGGCTTGGCCAGTGTTTCTAGTCTGTGCTGTTGGCCTGGTTTGGTGTCCTGAGCCCCTGCATTCAGAGCGTGAGCGCTCCAGGGCTGTGACTTCACCTGGCCCTTGCCACTACCCTTAAGTCCCTGTGATGGAGATCCTGCTCCCTGGGCTCAGAGGTCCCTGATCCCAATCACTTGTTGTCCAGACACACTTGTTTCCTGCCTGCCCTTTTTGGTAAGAGTGGCCTGCCCAGCAGAGGGCCTCTGGGTTTGGTGTCCTTACGTCCTCACCTGCCATCCTACACTGCGACTCTATGCAGTGACCTCTAATGAGCCTAGTACTTATCTTAGTGAGTCTTTCCAACATCCCTGTGAAGTCATGTAGCTCATTTATTCATTCAGCAAACACTGAGCACCTGCTCTGTGCTCCTGGAGTAATAACCAGGGTGGCACAATGGAAGGAGAATGGGAGTCTTCAAAGAGGCATTCGGGCAGCGTTGACAGAGTGGGTAACCTGGCTCTGCCACTCACAGTGGTCACCCTACCTGCCTGTACCTCAGTTTTCTTGCATATGAAATAGGCATATGAATAGTCCCTGTTTCACAGACTTCCTTACAAGCTGCAATTCCTGATCTGCGCTCTCTTATAATTTGCACATTCCTTGTATTTCTAGTCCGTACTGCATTCTAATTTTGTCTGCCTTCCCAGCTGTTTTTCTGAGCCCTGGAGCACAGGAACCTCCTGTTTGTGTTTGTATATCTAGTGCCTGGCCCAGAATACATGTTCAACAAGTTGATGCTGAAATATTAACACTACGCTGTCATTCTTTCCAGGTTTGTCTTCCTCGTTAAGCTGGAAGGCAGATATTGTGTTTGTTTCAGTATCTACAGAATGTAGCAAGGGTTTGGCTTAGAGCAGGGACTCGGTAATGCTGAATAAATGAGGGGCTGGACAAGAAGGTGACTCAGGGAAGGAATGAATGAAGGAACAGATGGAGGCTGATGATTAAGACAGTTTCTTCTAGGCTCACTATTATTAGCATGATCATTGTCATCTTGAAATTAATTTGGATATGTAGTAGGAATGTGTGGTAAGAGATAGTTCACTTTCTGTGGCTTGATCCTCTTCAGTCTTGTTCGAGGACTTATCACTGTTGACCACCCTTTCCCTGAAATCCTTTTCTTCTTTAGTCTTCATGAGATTGAACTATTTGGGGTTTTCTCTTACTTTTCTGACCCCTTCCTTGTTTCGTTTCATTGGTGTTTAGCCTTCCTTTTCCTCTTTTTCTCTCAGAATCACCTCTTCCGCACCCACTACCAACACCTCACCATAAGGTAAATATTCTAGAAGGTTTGGACCAAGCCCTTTCTTCTCTTTTCCCAGTGAAATAAATAGAATCCTAAGATTTCACTCCTTAGAGGCATCTGTATGAACAACTCCCAAATCTCTCTTCAGCTCTGACATTTCTTCTGAGCTTCAAGTGTGCATTTTAAAGCTCCTGCTGCACATTTATACCTGTTCTTTGGCTGTCTTCCTGAAGTTCATATTTAAAATTCTCATTCCTTTCCCCCTAAACTTACCTCTTTCCTCCATCTTCTCTTTTCTCATTAGCAGTAATGCCTTTCATTTTTTTTAGCCCATATACATAAATATATGTGTGTGTGTCATGGTAGTTATAATACATCATCATCTGTATTATATATATATAGATAGATAGATAGTTATAGTACATTATATAGGTTATATGCAATATGATAACTGCTATTCTAACATCTAACAAAATTAACAATTCATTAATGTAGTTTAATACCCCATCCATATTCAAATTTCTCTGGTTTTCCCAAGAATATCATTTTATAGTTAATTTTGTTGGAATTAGAATCCAAAGCCCACATGTTGCACTTGGTTAAGTCTCCTATACCTTTTATTGCTTTTGAGTTGTTGGGGAAGCCAGGTCATTTGCCCTGAACAATGTCTCTGTCTCAATTTACTTGGTTGCTTTTCTCATATTGTCCTTGAACTTATTTCTCTATCCCTTGTAAACTGGTAGTTCTGTCTAGAGGCTTTGATTAGATTCAAGTTGAAATTTTGGGTAAAAGATATTTCACAGTCAGTGCTGTGTGACTTCTATCACATTATTTTATGAGGTAAATAATGCCTGATTGCCCCACTTTTAGCAATACTAAGATTGATCAGCCGATTCAAATAATATCTCCTAATGGCTTTAACAGCCATTGATGATTACTGCTTAGGTCCATCATTTTATTAAGAATTGCAAAATGGCACTTTTCTAATTGTTATTCCTTCTACATTTATTAGTTGAAGGTTTTTCTATGAAGAAGAATTTTATTTACCAGCCATTTAGTTACCTTGAATTACAGTGTAAACAAGAAAAAAAAAAAAAGGCAGGATAAATGTTTGGTTACTTCCTTTTAAAAACATAATTTTTCAGAATGAGTTGGTATCCTAGCAACCTCCAATGGTCTTTTTAAGTATTGTTATGAACTAATGGATTTTTATATATTTAATGTGTTTCAATCCATTGTAATCATTCATTTGGTTGCTAAAACTGTCTCATCTTAAGCCAGTGGGGGTCTTTTCAAGTTGGCTTCTGTTTCCTTTTGTGATGATAGATTTCTTGATTTTTGGTTTGACACAATGTTTCAGGCTCATCTTGTACAATTACAAGCCCAGTCCTGGAGTCAACCATTTCACCAAGGAACTCTAGTTCCTCTTGATGAAAAATGATATTAAGAGAGCACAGTCTGTAGGCTGGGTTTCCTCACTGATATTAGGTTGTCAGATCTTTTCTTTTTTAGTGAAAAGAGTTTAGAAAAATGAATATATTTTTAAAAAAGGAAAATGAGTTCCTATTGATAGTTCAAAGTTGACTTTAAGAGTGTAGGCGTTTATTTAACATCTTTGATTTTGTAACTGTCTTTTGTCTCCCACTCTGAAAGTTTTGGTCCCTAATGATATTAGCATAATTACTTGCATTCCCCTATAGTATATCTGGAAAAATTTCCAAAGAAGAATTCTAGTATTATTAACAAAACTTTTGAATACAATTTAAGATTTCTTTGCTCTTACTTTTGCCCTTAAACTAATAAACTAAATCCTACTAGGGAGATAGTCAAAGTATTGTGTTTAAAAGTCACCGGAAGTCATTTTTCTCTGTGTGATTATGCTACCAAGTTGATACATAGTTTGATTCAATTAACTCATTTTTTTTCTGAATTTTAGGGGTTTTCTTTTAAATTTATTTTATATAAGACATTTACAGAGTTCAAGTCAAAACCACATAACAGGAGATATTCTAAAATTCTCTCTTCCATCCTGCCTCCATTCTTTATCCTTCTTCTCTCTAGAGCAGTCATGTTTATTAGGGTTTCATTTATGCATCTGTTATATATTTGAATATTAAACAAATGAGAAGTAGTTTTCCACCCTCTCTTTTTTTTAAAAAAAAAGAGTGAAATTTTTAAAATGTTATTATTTATTAATTTATTTTTGGCTGCACTGGATCTTTGTTGCTGCATATGGGCTTTCTCTACTTGTAGTGCACACACTTCTCATTGCAGTGGCTTCTCTTGTGGCGCATGGGACCTAGGACATGTGGGCTTCAGTAGTTGTTGAACATGGATTTAGTTGCCCCATGGCATGTGGAATCTTCCTGGATCAGGGACCAAACACCAGTCCCCTGCATTGGCAGGTGTATTCTTAACAACTGGACTACCAGGGAAGTCCTGCCCTTATTTCTTACACAATTGTAGCATGTACTACAAACATTGCTCTGCTCCTCATTTTTCCACTTAACGTTTTGGAGATTGTTCTGTCACTGTATGGTATCTTCCTTGCTCCTCTTTTTGTCACTGTATAGCATGCCATCCCAAAGAGGAACCAGTTTGTTTAACCAGTCAGTGCATATTGACAGCTATTTGGGTTGGCTCTAGTCTTTCATTATCACAAAGGATGCCACCACAGTGGTAGAGGTGTCTGTCTTGTGGTTCTCCTAGCTCCAAGCCTCAATGGCATCGTCAACTCTCTCCTCTGCTTCCTTTTGTACACCTAATCACTTCTGAGCCCTGGTGGTTCTTCCTTTGTACTCTTCTTGTTTCTGCCTTTCTGTCTCTGTTGCTTTCTCCCAATTTTGAACAGTAATTGTCTTTGCCTGGATTATAGTAATAGCAGTAAAATCTCTACTTATCTTCTTCCCCAATCCAGTCTATACTACACACTACAGCCAGTTTCATCTCTGGAAGTAATTCTTCCATCACGATCTCTTCTCACCCTACTCAAAAATCTTCAATAACTGCATAAAACCAGTTCCTTGGTTTGGCACTCAAGGGCCTCATGAACTGACCCAGATCTCCTTCCCTGATATTCATTCCCTCTGCTTTGGTCTGTAGGTACATTGTGCTGAATATGTGACTTACCAAATATCAGATTTATTATTACCTTTATACCTTATCTCTTTTTCAGAGCTCCATTTAAATTTCAGATCTTCAAAGACTCTACTGGAACTTCACCCATGCTCTCTTTCTCCCTTAAGCTCCTATTCTTTGTGATATCTGTTTGAAACTGAGCATAGACTCAGCCCCTAGCCAAATGGAAAGATCCTACTAGGACCATCTGGTCACTACTGTGAGATCTAAGGAATTCATTGATACATTCATGAAGCATTAACTGAATATCAAAATAGTATCTGAAAGTGAGCAAAGTGGACTTTTAGATTGGCTAGGATTCATTCATGTATTCACCAAAAGACATATACGAGAATACATGCAAGAATATCCATTAAAGCATTATTTAATACCAGACAAATAAATAATGGAAATACCCCAAATGTCCATCAACAGTGAATATATAAATAAATTGTGGTGCATGTATACAATGGAATGTGGTACAAATTAGAGTACATGCTATACACAAGAACATGGAAAACTCTTGCAAACATCATGTTGATCAAAATTAATCAGACCCAGATTTCCGAGGCAGCCCATTGGTTAAGACTCCTCACTTCTAGTGCAGAGAATGTGGCTTCTATCTCTGATCAGGAAACTAAGATCCCATATGCTGTGTGGTCAATAAATTAATAAATAAAATAAGTCAGACTCTAAAGAAGCACACTGTCTAATTCAATTTCTATAAAATTCAGAAGGAGACAAAATTACACTATTGTATTAGAAATTAGTATAGTAGTTAACTTTCAGGAGGAAAACGATGGGCCCAATGGGGCTTCTGGAAGATTGGTAATGTTCTATTTGGGGGCCTGGGTAGTGGTTACGTGGGTGTGTTCACTTTATGCTCATTCATTGTGCAGGTATGAATGGTGCAGTTTTCTATATGTAGGTTATCCTTCAGCAAAAGTTTGAAATACTGATACATGCACATGATATTTCAAGCTATATAAAAGAGTGTAGAGTACAAAGGAAGCAACCCTCCCAGCCTAAATTCCCTTCCCCTTTCATCAGAGTCTATCACTGTTGCTAATTACTTGTGTATTCTCCTTGAAATGTCCTACAATAAAAGCACCATCGTAGTGTGAATGTATCCATATGTATATCTTCATTTCTTCTTCTTTTTTTTTTTTTTTCACAAAAATGAAAGCACACCGTATACACTGTCTCTCCATGTGCTTTTTTCAAGTAGCAGTATGTCTTGGACATCTTTTCTTATCCACAGATGGGAAATATCTACCTTCTTCTCAGTAAAAAGCTCCATAAAATATTCCTTTGTGGGGATACACTATGTTTAAACAATCTACATTGGATTTGTGAGCATTTAGGATTTCTTCAGTTTTTAAAGTATTACAATGATGCATTAACTATTAAAAAATATATATTACATATACTGTTACACACATATGTAGGGTACAGTGGACTTTTGCATCTTTTGTTAGATTATTTAACTACCACATATGGTGAAAATTCCATATAATCAAAAATATCCTTAAAATCCCCTTCGGAAGGCTAACATACCCTATCTTCATCATTCCAGCAGAGTCTGTTTGCTCTCCGGTATTGAAATAGATCCTTGAGCATGGCTCAGCACCTGATGAGGAGATGAGCTTGTAGTTATGAGCCATGTTGAATGACATGGATTCATCTTTAAACACCAGAATCACAATGAGATGCTCACTCTATGAGAGGCACATGGAGATTGAGACTTACTGAGGGAGTAACAGAACCACAGCGTCCACCTTACATTGTCTCTAGGGCAGAGCAGAGTCATTGAGCAGAATTGTAGGCCCAACTTGCTGCACCATTTCAACTGTTGTCTCTCTGAACTGTTTCTCCTCTGTCTTTATGTGTTTGTCTCTGTCTCTTTTTCTGTCCCTCTCACACCTTTCTTCCCTCTCCCTCTCTGTATGCTGAGTGCCTACTTTTGAATTTGTATTACTCATATATGTGATTCCACCGAATACCCATAGGATCAATTCCAAGAGGTGGGATTTTGGCATGTATATATGTATGCATGTATCTTCAAATCATGTGTATATATATATATATATATATATATATGTTATATCATTTAAATACACAAAAAGACACAAAAGCAGATAGAATTATATAGGGTACCCCTAATTCCATCACCAAACTTCAAAAATGATCACTCCATGGCCATTCTTTCATCTATACCACACATTCACTTTCCTTCATTTTGTAATATCTTAAAGCAGATTGCAGACCTCATAAACATTTCATCTATGAATAGCTCAGTGTGTATTTCTAAAGTGTTAGGACTCTAAAAAAACATACCCACAATGCAATCATCACAGCTCAGAATGAACAAAACTTCATTAGAATCAATGGATATCCAGCCAGTGTTCCAGTTTCCAATCATCTTACAATTGGAGTAAATGGATTCTTGTTTGTTTGAATAAAGCTATAAATATGAACTAGATGCTGTAATTGATCGATATGGCCTTTTAGTCTCTCTTAACCTACAGGTTCCCCCTTGATCTTTTTTCATCTTGCAATTTAGTTTTTAAAGAAGATGAATTATTTTCCTTGTAGCATTATATATATATATATATATATATATAGAGAGAGAGAGAGAGAGAGAGAGAGAATGAACTTAACATAGAACTTGTCATATTGCATTCCCATTGTTGCACTTAATAGATACACTAAGAATCCTTAGACTTTTGTGTTTTCTCTAAATTAGTAGTTGATTTTAGAGGCTTAATCAGATTCATGTTTAAGCTTTTTATTTTTTATTTTGTTTTGTTTTGGTGAGACTACTTCATACATGGTTTTGTGCTCTCCTTATTAAGTAATATTATCTGGTTGTCTCTTTTCATGTCAGCCACTGATGATCAAGTCTAGATTCATTCATTCATGAAGAATTGCAAAACTGTTATATTCTTATTTTATTTTTCCTTTCTTGTTAGATGGAGTACATCTGTATATCTACTACTTGATTATCTGAGAGCACAGCTTATATAAGAGTGTAAGATAAATGCCTGATTCAAAACACTGAGTTGATTCACCAGCATCTGCAAGTAAAGTCAATGAAGGATTACTTCTTAAAGTATGATGATGAATTCATGAATTTAACATATTTGATGTGGTTTAATCCATTGTTCTTATTCATATTGAGGCCTGCATTGGGAGTTTCTTTAAAATGACTCCTTAAGCCTTCTTTACATGACTTTAGTAGTCTTTGAAAGCTTGTTTGCTAGATATAAAGATAATCCAGGACCATCATGGACATTTCCTGCCTCATATCTAAAGAACCATATTTTTAGATATTAACATGGTATAGTTAAAAGAACATAGTCTTTGGAGTCAGATAGACTAGGATTGAATCCTGCCTGTATCTCATACTGCTTGTATGGCCATGGGTAACCTGCTTAATATCTATCCACTTAAACTTTCTTCATTATTAAAAGGAATTAATGGCACCTATCTTCTATGGTTCTTAAGAAAGTTAAGCTATATATCTGTAACTGCATACACACACACACACACACACACACACACAGATATATCTCCAAAATCACTGCAGATGGTGACTGCAGCCATGAAATTAAAAGATGATTGCTCCTTGGAAGAAAAGCTATGACCAACCCAGATAGCATATTAAAAAGCAGAGATGTTACTTTGCCAACAAAGGTCCATCTAGTTAAAGCTGTGTTTTTTCCAGTAGTCATGTATGGATGTGTGAGTTGGACCATAAAGAAAGCTGAAAGCTAAAGAATTGATGCTTTTGAACTGTGGTGTTGGAGAAGATTCTTGAGCATCCCTTGGACTAAAAGGAGATCCAACCAGTCCATCCTAAAGGAAATCAGTCATAAATATTCATTGGAAGGACTGATGCTGAGGCTGAAACTCCAGTACTTTGGCCACGTGATGTGAAGAACTGACTCATTGGAAAAGACCTTGAGGCTAGGAAAGTTTGAAGGCAGGAGGAGAAGGGGATGACAGAGGATGAGATGGTTGTATGGCATCACCAACACAATGGACATGAGTTTGAGCAAGCTCTGGGAGTTGATGATGGAGAGGGAGGCCTAGTGTGCTGCAGTCCATGGGGTTGCAAAGAGTCGGACACGACTGAGTTACTGAATTGACTGATTGTAATATATATATATATATATATATATAGAGAGAGAGAGAGAGAGAGAGAGAGAGAGAGAACTTAGCATAGAGCTTGTCACATAATAGATACACAGAAATTCAAGTTTTCTCTCCTTTATTTTTTTTTAGAGTAATCCCTCACAGATACTAATAAAAATCCCTTCTAACCATCTCTGCCCCACTCCTCAGAATGAGGTATGATGGTGATGCCAGCCTTCAATTATGTTAAAGAAAGAAGAGAAGCATGAATAATTTAAAAGGGTAATTCCCAGGCAGCGAGTCACTCCAAAGTCACTCATTACAGTTTAAAAGACATTATTTAATATATGTATAGCAGATCCCCCTTCTTAAATTAGAGGTACTTACACTACTACTCAAATGGCTTTTCCTCAAGGTCACAGCAGCTAAAGAGGGTCAAAAATCCAAAATGGATGGAACAAGCCATGAAAGTCAACTCGAGATGAGACAGTTATCCTGCATATTCTGCCACGCCTGTGTTGCTGTGACACTGTCCTCGACTTAGGATTAAAATTAAGAAATTGTCAGGCAGCCTCTGCAGCCAAGCCCCAGCAACCACAGGAGCAGCCGGTATTGAAAAGAGCACCATCATTTGACAATTAACTAAAAGATACTGGATAAAAGTGGAAAGAGTGTTGAGGGAAAGTCACCTCAGTGAAGCAGTATCGTGCAGTGGACTCACTTAGCATCTATTCCAGGGTGCATTGGGATTTTGAGAGAGCTTGCTGGACAATTCTTTTGCCTGGTGACTGCTTCCCCCAAAGTACCCATAGGGTCATCACATGGCCCTATGCACTCAGAAGATGTTGACTTTAAAGTAGGGAAAGCTGTGTGAGCACCCACCCATGGGACCCATTCTCCAAGCTGTTGTCCTTTGGTGGGGTGGAAGCAGCTGCCTGAAATGCCTAGAAAGCCCATTTGCCTTTTGGGGTCCCTGAGAGCTGACCTCTGCAGCTATTTCCTGTTGGGCAGATCTAGTATCCCTTTTCCCATAAGCCTCAGGGTAGACTCTTAATAAACACAAGAGCTTCCTCTTGGCCAGTGTTTAGGGGCTCTTTTCATGCGTTCTGACACCAAATCCTCATATTCAGTATGGCAGTGTGGGTATGAGAGGCACATTTGATAGATGAGGAATTGAAGGTTCACAGAAACTCAATGCCATGTCACATATGCTTGTCTTTTGCTTTGCCCTGACTACTCTTATTCTGGGGCTTTCCAGGTGGTGCTAGTGGTAAAGAACCTGCCTGCCAACGCAGGAGACATAAGAGATGCAGATTCAATCCCTGCGTTGAGAAGATCCCCTGGAGGAGGAAACAGCAACCCACTCCAGTATTCTTGCCTAGAGAATCCCATGGACAGAGGACCCTGGTGGGCTGCAGTCCATGAGGTGGCAAAGAGTAGAACACGACTGAAGCGACTTAGCACGCACTCAGGCTCCACTTCCTAGCTGAATTTTCTTTCATTTTAGGGACTTCACTGTCACTCAGCCCCTACTAGGAAGTAGGCAGGGGAAAGCAAGGATATCATATAAGGGAAGGTGATTGAGGTTCTGGGAGCCTCACATAGTTGTCCTCCCATTTACTCCCCTCTTCCTATCCCATCTCTTCTGGCTGGATCTGAAATTTCTAGCCATGACATTAAAATTCTAGACCATAATCTAAGAACAAATATTTTTAAAACCTGGTCAATGAAGCCAACTATTGGAAGTGTTCCTGTCCTGGGAAACCTGGTATTCTTGGTTAACAGAGCTTTGAGTTCTCACTGACTCCTTTCCCACTTCTGTCCAGTGGCCTCCCAGAAATGGTGAGGGGACCACAAGACTCACTGGTACAGTGTGGTGGGCTGCTAGCTGGGCCCTGGACAGACCATATCTGTGGTTCATATGGCTCTAACCAGTTGAGCCACAGGATTTCAGAACTGATGCCAGAACAAAAAGCTGTGTCTCCATGTAAGGCTGTGGTCAAATAGAGAAGGAAGAAAACTTTCGGTATGAAAAATTTAATCTGAGCTAAACAGACCCATGGAAGCATTATGTTGGTGCCAAGTAACTGTCAAAAGTAGAAATTATTTGAACAAGCACTCAGTATATTTAGCATTTTACTTGTTTTACTTTGTGATTAAGAATTGCAGATAAGTGAGGAAAAAAATGAGAAGGAGAGATTCTACTGAAGTTTTTACCACATCTCAAAAGATTATTTTCATCACAGGGAAGTTTTATATTAAGTGGTGGTGGTTTAGTCTCAAATTTGTGTCCGACTCTTGTGACCCCATGGACTGTAGCCTGCCAGGCTCCTCTGTCCATGGGATTCTCCAGGCAAGAATACTGGAGTGGGTTGCCAGGTTCTTCTCCAGAGAATCTTCCCAACCCAAGGATTGAATCTGGGTCTCCAGCATTGCAGGCAGATTCCTTACTGACTGAGTTACAAAGGAAGGTGCCTTATAATTTGGTCATAACCGTTATTAAATAAAACCAATTTTCTTTGACAAGAGAGTTCAGTTAAGAAACATTTTCTTTGGGAATAACACTAAACATTGTATTTCTTAAATTGAAGGATAGTTGATTTTCAATGTTGTGTTAATTTCAAGTGTACAGCAAAGTGATTCAGTTTTATATACAGTAAGTCCCCTATGTACAAACCTTCAAGTTGCAAACTTTCAAAAATATGAATGTGTGTTCACCACCTGGGAAGCCCACAATGGACTATTATTCAGACATTTAAAAAATCACATAATGCCATTTGCAGCAACATGGATGGACCTAGAGATTATCGCCCTAAATGAAGTAAGTCAGACGAAGACAAATAAGTACCATGTGATATCATTTAAATGCGGAATCTAAAATGTGTCACAAATGAACTTATCTATGAAACGGAAACAGACTCACACATATAGCGAACAGATTTGTGGTTGTCAAGGGGGAGGAGGGTGAAGGAAGGACTTGGATTTGGGGGTTAGCAAATGCAAAATATTCTATATAGAATAGATAAATAAGAAGGCCCTACTGTATAGCACAGGGAACTATATTTAATATCCTGTGATAAACCATCAAGGAAAAAATATGAAAAAGAATGTATTATATAAAGCTGAGTCACTTTGCTGGACAGGAGAAATTAAACACAGCATTGTAAATCAACTACGCTTCAATAAAATTTTAAAGAATTATTTAATTATTTAGATACAAGTACCTTATCAGGTGTATGATTTGCAAATGTTTTCTCCCATTCTGTGGGTCATCTTCTCACTTTCTTGATTAGTTTAATATGCAGATATTATACAACACATTTCTAAATAACCCATTTCAAGATAAATTAGAAAATGTTTTAAACTAAATGGAAATGATGACACAATATTACAAAATCTGTGGGGTGCAGCTAAAATAGTGCTTAGAGAGAAATGTTTAGTATTCAGTATTTAATTTAAAAAGAGCAATGGTCTAAGGTCTAAGCTCCACTTTAAGCAATGGTTTAAGCAGCTGTCTATGAGGCATTATGAGAGTGGCCTCCAAAGCAGTTATACCAAGTTTAAACCAGCAACAAGGTGTGTTCCCATCATCAACAACAGTGCTGATATTAGACTGTAACATTTTTTCCTAATAGGGAAAAATAGTGGGTTTGAAATGTGTCTTCTCGCTTTAGTTTATATTTCCCTGACTACCGGGGATTTGACTGACTTAGTATCTTGAATGGTCTTTTTGGTCTCATCCTCTATGTAGCTCATGTTTTGTTTTCCACTTTAGTTGGGCTGTCTGTCTTTTATTTTTTGATCCGAGAAAGTTTTAAGGTGTTATAAATGCAAATATTTGCCAGTTATATCTGTTGGAAATATCTTCTCCCAGTCTGTAGGTGTCTTTGAACTTCATGTTGTCTTTGTTGTATAAATGTTTCAATGATAAAAATCTAATTTGTTAATATTTTATGGCTGGCTTGTGTTTTCCTCTTAAGGGATCCTACCTTTCTTTTCTTTTAGTGGTTTAATGTTTTATTTTTACATACTGCTTTATAATTCACCTGGAACTTATTTATGTATAGATATTTCCTTTTTTTACATGGCTAACAATTCTCTGAGCACCATTCATTAAACAGTCTATCCTTTCCCTGTCTCTCTACTGTACTACCTTTGTCATAGACCAAGTTTCCCTATCTTTCAGCTTTCTGTTCGATTTCACCGGTCTGCTTTACTTTGCTCCTATGCTCATACCACATAGTTTTATTACTGTAGGTTCATAATAAGCATTGCTTCCTGATAGCAAGTTCCCTGCTTATCCTTTTCTTCTTCTTCTTCATGTTTTTTCTATCCCTGCCCCTATTTCCATGTAAATTTTATTGTCAGCTTGTCAAGCTTGATGAAAAAAATCTGTTGGGATTTTTATTGAAATTGAAATGAATTTCTGGATTAATTTTTGAAGAACTGTGGTCTCTGTAATTCCAAGTCTTCTCTCTTGAGAAAAGAATGTGTTTTAGAGGGACCTCTTGAACCCTCTGAAAGTGGTCCCACCTCCAGGGATCTAACACAACAAAAGCCAGCTAATCATGCTTATGCTGAAGTACCTTGAACTGTGTGTAGAATTTATTCTAAGTGCTATGTTCCATAATGGTCAATTGTGCATAGAAGATCAACCCAGTGGTGTTTCTCAACTGTGTTCTTTTATGATATTTTTTTGCCACATCTGTTTGTTCTGTTTCTTCCAGGTCCTAGGCACTCAAGGACTTAGCACAAAAACCCAGGCTGAAGAAGAACAAGGAGTGTCTAAATAGTTCCACTTCTTGGTCTACACCCCTTTCCTCTGCCTCCAGTGGGAAAATCATAGGATGTCATGTAGTTAGTATAGATTAAAAGGGAACATTTTGTAGTGTTTTTATACATAGAATGACAACTATCCTCTGAGTTTCTGGTTTGTTTTGCTTTTTCTATTTTCATATATTCTATTGCTGTTGTTTAGATACACACATGGTTCAGACAGTAAAGAATCTGCCTGCAGTGTGGGATACCTGGGTACTGGGTTTGATCCCTGAGTCTGGAAGATCCCCTGCAGGAGGGCACAACAATCCACTCTAATATTCTTGCTTGAGGAATCCCATGGACAGAGGAGCCTGGTGGGCTATAGTCCAAGGGGTCACAAAGAGTCAGACACTTTCACTGAGGCGACTAACACTTTCCCTTTCAGGGCTGTTGCTTAGATACATATCACCAAAGACCATGACTACATAATGCCCATAGAAAGATATTCCTAAGTATTTTGATTGCAGGATGAAATTGTCCAGTATTTATTTGCATGTGTTGATGCTGACTTTTAGCCAGGGTTTCTTGCTTTTCTGTCTGATATGGAATAGAAGCTTTCCAGACCTGCACTGCTTCTTTCCATGTCTGAGCACTTAGGCCTATTTATTTTCTTTAACTTGTAGACTTTTGAGGGAGCAGTTTTAGGTTTACAGAGAAATGGAGCAGATAATACAGAGAGTTCCCATATACTCCCTCAGTTTCCCCTATTACCAACATCTTACATTGGTGTGGTACATTGGTTACAACTAATGAACCAATGTTGATAGGGTATCATTAACTCAAGTCCATAGTTTACCCTCGGGTCACCCTTTGTATTGTACAATTTTATGGTTTTGGGGCAAATGCATAATGTCATACACCCACCATACATCATCTGTGCTCCACCCCCATCACTCCCCACTTCCTCTCAAACTTCTGACCACAAGAGATCTTTTCTTTTTTTTTTTTTTTGCCTTCATAGTTTTACCTTTTCCAGAATGTCATATATGTTGAACNGGCCTATTTATTTTCTTTAACTTGTAGGCTTTTGAGGGAGCAGTTTTAGGTTTACAGAGAAATGGAGCAGAAAATACAGAGAGTTCCCATATACTCCCTCAGTTTCCCCTATTACCAACATCTTACATTGGTGTGGTACATTGGTTACAATTAATGAACCAATGTTGATAGGGTATCATTAACTCAAGTCCATAGTTTACCCTCGGGTCACCCTTTGTATTGTACAATTTTATGGTTTGGGGGCAAATGCATAAAGTCATACACCCACCATACATCATCTGTGCTCCACCCCCATCACTCCCCACTTCCTCTCAAACTTCTGACAACAAGAGATCTTTTCTTTTTTTTTTTTTTTGCCTTCATAGTTTTACCTTTTCCAGAATGTCATATATGTTGAACCATAAAATATGTAGTCTTTTCAGACTGTGACTTTCATTCTTTTCACAGCTAAATGACTCCTTTCACCTAGCAATATGTATTTAAGTTTCCTTATGTCTTCCCATGGCTTGATAGCTCATTACTTTTAATTGCTGAATAGTATTCCATTGCCTGGATGGATCACATAGGCCTATTCTTAATCTGTTGTTCTTTAATGCACCATTAACTATAACAGACAACCCCGAATTCTGAATTACAAATTCCTCTATGCCCAGCTGTAGTCAAGGGCCTGTTTGAACAGCCAGTGTATTTCTTTTAATTTTAAAAAATTATTTATTTATTTGGCTTCATCAAGTCTTGGTTGGGGCATGTGGGATCTTCTATCTTCATTGCACATGTGGGATCCAGTTCCCTGACCATGGATCGAACCCAAGCCCCCTGTATGGGGAGTATAGTCTCAGCCACTGCACCACTAGGGAAGTCCCAAGTCCATTTAAATTCATTCCCTAGCCAATGCAAACAACTGATCACTGGGGTCTGAAAAGAAATTAGCCAAATTAATGGTCACTGACTTGACCAGACAATTCTATAAAGATGATTGGACTGGTGGGACTTATGGGTCTAGTTTGAGAGGTAAGCAGGGTGGTCCAGTCTGAGGAGCCTGGACCCAGGAGTCAAGAGCTCTGGGCTGTACTCACAAGTCTACCATCAATGTGTGCCAACCACTCCATCTGTGGACTCTAGGCTTTGAAGGCCTTGTCTCCTTTACTGAGGACAAATTCCAGAAGAGCTGCAAGTCCTATCTTACTGCTCAGCCCATGATATGAGATGTCATTTGCATGTCAGAGTACATATACCTAGGCAACAGGACCAAGGACTCACACCCTTTGTCCTTGCAGAGATTTAGTTTCTGACCCTCAGTGGACATGAGTCTGAGCACACTCTAGGAGACAGTGAAGGACAGGGAAGCCTGGCATTATGCAGTACATGGGGTTGCAAAGAGTCCAACATGATCGAGCGACTGAACAACAACTTCTGACCAGGAGTGTGGCTCCTGCTGCCTGGCCCTGAAGGCTTGGAAGAACTTTTTCAGGAAGGGGCTCATGGTACATACTCAGCCTTGGGCCTATTGGCGATAAGCCAAGGGTGACACTCTGAAAGTCGCATTTTCCTTGGCCTGGTAAATGCCTTTTCTTCTTGTGTTGTTAGACCAAAACAGATGCAAAGCCGATAATGATTCACGCTGCTAGATGGAGCTGGTTCACTGTGGATCCAGAATCTCCTTGTCTTCTGTGTGTTTGTGGAGAGTACTGTGAGCTATCGCCTGTCTGAAGTTGCAACTCTTCTTTGCCCTCAGGAGCTGGAGCTTTACATTAAGATATTAGCTGCTTTTTACAATGAAGTCTCTCTACTTTTCATTCCTTGTCTCTTTTGGGAGAGAGAAGCTCTTTCTACAGAGTTAAAACAGAAATTTAGCATTCATTCTTTCTTCTGCAAGTTAATTTGGTCCGCAAGCCTTACCCGAGAGACTCTGAACTCTATGCTGGGCCTTTGGCTCGAGCTTGGCAGTGAGCACTGTGGAAAGAATGGAAGTGCCTCTGACCTTGGGGCCAGGACAGTTTCACAGGGCCAGACAGTTTCAGGTCATGGCCAGGAAGCCCACTGTAGCCACAGCTGCCTCACTCCCTCAGCCACTACTCACCACTCAGCTTCTGGGCTTCAGACTACTTACATCTTACCCAGATGCCCACTCTCTTGTCTCCACAGCCAAGGTCTATTGTTCAGGGTCCTCCTCACCTCAGCATTCTACTTTCTTCTTAAGTTTCTGAGATCTCGACCACCCTTTCTTTTCCCCAAATCTTCATGTCCAGTCATCTCATACTTGCTCAGGAACAGAGCCCGGTTGTCAAAGCCCTCGCCCCAAGCCATCTGGTGAAGAGTATTTCCCTGGGCCACCTGGAGTCTGCAGCAAAGTGGGCCACCAGGTTCCTTGCTGCAGCTGCACCCACCCTCTTCCGTGATGAAGGAGGTCCTCTTTGACTGCAGACGATCAAGGGAGGGAAGGCCGTGGAGGCAGGCCCTCCCACTGAGACCTGTCCTGAGAGAAATGGGGAGCTGGCCTCCCAGGCCGATATCCTCCCAGCCCACACGGGGCAACATTGTCATCAGCAACTGTTGAATGGCCGTTCACTGGGCAGAGGGCACTGGGGACCAGGCTGTGCTGGGCTCCTTCCCTCAGGGAGCTCATGGTACTGCAGGAAAGATAGATCTATGTAAATTGGTGCATTCATTTGCTAAGATTGCTGTAATTAAGTACTATAGAGCAGGTGGCTTGAACAACAGAAATCGATTGTCTCCTCCTTCTGGAGGCTGGAAGTCCAAGATCAAGGCATTTGCAGAGCTACTTCGTTCTAGGGGTTGTCAGGAAAGGATCTGTTCCAGGCCTCTCTCCTTCATTTGTAAATGGCCCACATCATCACAGTATCTTTCCTCTGCATGTCTGTGTCTCAATCCCTTCTTTTTATTAGGATATCAGTCGTATTGGAGTAGGACCCACTCTAATGACTTCATTTTTTAAATTTTACTGGAGTATAGTTGCTTTACAATGTTGTGTTAGTTTCTACTGTACAGCACAGTGAATCAGCTATACATATACCTATAATGACTTCATTTTGGCTTAATTGCCCTTTTAAAAACCCTATCTCTAAATCCAGTCACATTCTAAGCTATTGGACTTCAATTTATGAATGGTAGGGGACAAGTGTGTGCGTGCTCAGTCATGTCTGACTCTTTGCAAACCCATGGACCATAGCCCACCAGGCTCCCCTGTCCATGGATTTTCCCAGGCAAGAATGCTGGATTGAGTTGCCATATCCTTCTCCAGGAGATCTTTCTGACTTTGGGTTCCATCTTGCATCTCCTGCAAAGTGGATAAATCAGGTTCTTTACCCACTGAGCCATCTGGGAAGCCCTTTGGGAGACACAGTTCAGCCCATAACATGGCTAGTGGAAGTTTAGGATAGTAAGGGCCATGAGTGGATGCAGGTTCTGTGCAGAATGATATTGGGACATGGAGCAGCGGTGCTCATTCTGGCCCAAGCTCTCTGGCACACTACACTTTGGCAGTCAGGACTACAGCTACCAGGCCTCTTTTGAATAGAGCAGACTGCTAGTAAGAGGCAGTCATGGATTTAAATACACAGCCACGTGCCTCCATGTGGTTCCTTATCAACTCAACCTGAGTCTTCCAGTTGAGAAACCCAGGCCCCTTGTTTCCCCTTGTCTGGCCCAGATCCTGTTTAGAAGAAAAAGAGATCATCATAAACCTCTTCCTATTGCTCCCCTTTCCTGTCCACCTCCATGGAGAGTCAAGAATATAAGCTTAGGGCAGAGAGAAACCTGAATTCAAAATCGCAGATGGGCTACTTATGGCCTTGTGAGTTTGGACACTCACATTATATCCCTCTGACAGCCTCAGCTCCTTCTTTCATAAAACGGGGTGATGACTCTCACCAGGCATAATTATGGTACTAAAAAGAGACTATCCAGGGGAAATCTGTGGAGCCAGCTGAGCCAGGAATGTGAGTGAGAGTTGGTGAACTTTGAAGAGAGGATATCTGAGACAGAAGGTCCAGTCATGGGGAAGGCCTTGTTGGGAGGTGGCCTTTCTCCCATCTCTTCTATTGCAAACAGGGCCTAGATCTCTTCATAGCTCCTCTTTGCTGGAGATATTGTCATCCATGCCATCACTTTCCTCCCCCTAAGCCCTGGGAGGGCCCCCTCTCCTCAGGACAAGCAGCAAGAGAAAAAGAAGGTAGCTGATCCACTCCTGAGCTCTGTGGCCCAAGTGTTGGAGTCAGCCTGGAGTGTGAAGAGAAGTGCCATGAACCCAAGTCTGGCAGCCTGAGTGCTGGCCCCTATTTTGCTTTGGTTTTGTCTGAGTCTCCCACCCTTCTCTGGCCTCAGATTGAGGACATTGACACATCCCATCTCTGAACTCCCTTCTCACCCAAATCCTCCCTGCATCCAGTCCTCTATTTAAGCTCTGGGATCAGTGAGCTGACAGGTCTTCCAATCAGGATAGGAAACATCCTGCCAGTCTGATCTACAGTCATACTACTCCAATACACCCCATCTCATCTCCTGCCAGCTTAGTTGAGGGTTTCGTGTGAGCCTTGCAGGCTCGTGCCTCATGACTACTGTTTCATAAGTCCTAAGCAGATACTTGACCACTGTCCTTAGAGACAAACCCTAGGTAGGAAAAGTATTGTGCTTCTAAGCAGCCATGCAGCAACTGGGCACCAATCTATTTCTTCACAAAGAGTGTCCACCTCTTGGCCCATTTGCTTTGAGTAGCCTGAAGCAGGGGTTCCCAAGCTACAGGATCTAATGCCTGATTATCTGAGCTGAAGCTGGTGTAATAACAGAAATAAAGTGTATAATCCATGTAATGTGCTTGAATCATCCCCAAACCATCCCTGCCCCACCCCCCTCCCCCACTCTCGGTCCATGGAAAAAATGTCTTCCACGAAACTGGTCCCTGCTGCCAAAAAGGTTAGGGACCCCTGGTCTGAAGCCCAACAAAGATGATCTGTGTCCCAGCTGTGAATTTGGGACTAAGCCTGCCTTAACAATCTGACTCGCGCCTACATTTCCCCTCCAGCAATCCTTCAGTCCTGAATGACCCCAGCTCCTTCCCACAGATACTTGGCCCAAAGAGAGCAAATATTTCAACAGTTAACTCTCTCCATCCAGTCCTTCTCTCCTCATGCTAAATCCTAGTTTAGGAAGGAAAAAATACATATCACATTCTTGCGTGGCCATTCTATATCAGATTTGCATGGGTGATGGGCAGGAAAACTGGAAAGGAAATGCCTGGAATGTTTAGTGACTGTGCTCATCATGTTTGATTTGGCTGCATCTTTCCCAAGGCAAATACAATGTCCCACTTTATTTGCATGTGAGTCTTCTGCCACAGAGGGAGGGGTGAAAGAGCTGGCGCAGGTCCCCAGGTGATCCTGGAGCAGGGCAAGGCCTTAGCTGGGACTTAGAGCAATTGTGCTGGGTCCTGGGTGGCTGGTGTGTGGTCTCGAGGGGCTGCTGAGGGGACAAGGTCACAGGCAAATCTCGATGGAGCACAGTTTGGGAAAGACTACAGCTCTGTTTTGCAGAAACTACTTCACTGGTAGTGTTACAGAGAAGGCCATGGAGTGAGGAGAGCACTGGGCTTGGAGTAGAATTACTCCATTCAAGTTGCAGTTCTACCGCTTGACTTGGGTGAATTTCTTAACTCCTTGGAGCCTCAGTTTTCTCCTTGATATAGGTGGGCTTAAAAATCCCTGCTCTGCCAACCCTTCACACAGGATTATTGTGATGGGCCCAGGGGGAAAAGCGTATGCAAGCTATGGTCCATTGTTATAGGAACATGATGTATTATTCTTACAATTATTCTTATTGTTATTAGATGAGGAAGCCAAAGAGAGTGAACAAAGCAAAATCAGGCAGCAGTTCTGTTTTAAGGTGATTTGAACTCAAAGCAACTCATCCAAAAGAAGTCCTTTGGAAGATGTTGAATTGTTCTGAAGGACTTGTGAGCCCTGGGCTTTAAGTCAGAGAGCATCCTGAACACAGGGCCTAGGGCAGCTTGCTGCCCTCCTGATTCTCTCACTTTGTCCCATCTGTACCCTTCTACTGTGAAGCAGCCCACTGTCTGGTGTACACTGATCACACTTTAAAGACGTTTCACATTGCATAGGACCTTCACCAGTAAGAACTTCCACTTTGCTGTAAGCCCAGCCTTTTGACCAGAAAGCCTGTCTGCAGCTCTGGTCTATTTGAGCCAAGTGTTAGCAAGAGAATAGGCCAATGTTGTGATCGAATAGCATGAGGCCTGGAGGGAGAGTGTGGGGTCTTAGACAACAGTCCTCGAGGCCTCAGCCTTCATAAGCAAAAGAAATGGCATCATGGGGGCCTTCGTCTAGACTATTCTATGGGCAGTTTCTCCAGCCCAACCAGCTCTAGGATCAAGTAGAAAGAAAGCCACAGACTCAAGACAGTTTCTCAAAGAAACTGCCAATCAGAAGAATCAAAGTATTTAGATGGAAATTGGCATAGTTCCAATGGGCCTGATTTAAATACACAGGAAACTCATTGTTAACCACTGCCAACCATTTATCAATGGCTTATGCAGCTTCACATTGGAATGCCTGTTAGCCATACTTCAGAGTTTGGCTTCTTAGAAGGTTCCTCCCACCCTCCTGGTCCTCGTAAAACACAGAATCTGTGATGCTGCCCAAGTTAAAGCCATTTTGATAGAAAAGTCAGAATAGCTGCCACTCAGAGACTTCCCATTCTCAGATATCATGCCTTCATCTTACTGCTCTGCTGTGCATCATGTCCCAGGAGCAGGACCTTACTGGGCTAGTGGTATTTGTCCTATCACCACAGAAAGAACCTATGCAACATAGGTGGGCTTTTCTTGGGTCCCATTCAGGGGAACTTGCATTCTGAAGTGCCAAAAGACAGCTTCACAATGAAGCCTTGCTATCTCTACTACCCTGAGAGAGAGTAGTTAAGATAGGCCCCAGTGGCTGGACACAGTGGCTCTTACTAAGGTTGTGTTAACGTGAAGTCAGTTTGTGATGATGTCTGTTAGTGCTCTGGTGAAAGCTGGCCACTGGGATCTCACTGGTGTGTGAGGAAAAGTGCATCTCTTCCAGGAAGAGCTGCTTTTGACCAATATGATTGGGTGATGATGGGAGGCAATGAGGAGGGTTTTGTGACAGGGGCCCCGTTGCATGTAGCATAGGGATGAACTCAGCAGAGCTCCCATTTAATGCTTAATGCTTTGTCTTCTGTGGGTCTGGGGGACCAATTGCTGGTCCATGGACAGAAACCTGGATGGGCTCAGTGGTGGGTTGGGCCATGTCCTTAGCAGGTTAGGCTGCTTGAGACAAGGAGGCAGTAGGGGCCATAGAGACAGGTCCCTTCAAAAGCCACTGAGAGGGCCTAGGTCTTGTCAGAGTGGTGAGGAACTGTGGATGTGGCTTCGCAGGTGCTGGCATCTGAGGCGGTGCTCATCTTGTGGGCCAGTGTGGCAGTGGGAGCCTGGTGACCTTGGAAGTTTGGGTCAGGAGGTGTTTTGCCAGATGCTGAAAACTCTGCAGCAAAAGTCGGCCAACAGCTGGTGGGGAGAGGGGCTGTCTGTTGCCTCTGTGGAGAGTCTGAACAGAAGCTGGGCAGGGATCCCAGCACCCTGGGGCTCAGCAGAGAACCTGAGGCAGAAGGTCATCTCTGTGGACCTGGCCAATGTGGCCGGGGCAGGGACAGGCCGGGGTGGTGGGGGAGGCCCAGACACCAGCTGTGAGTGCCATGTGCCAACAGAGACTGAATGGTTGGCTGACCCTGTTCCCTCTTCACTTTATTTATTTTCACTTGGACACCGTTTTAAATGTTACTTGGCTACATTTTTCCTCATTCATTCAACCAATATTTACTTACTGGGCACCTGCTCCTGGGAGGCCCTCTCCTGGGTTCTGAGCAGACTAGTGACACTGAGCCGTGGCTCTCTCCTCACAGACCTCCCTCTGTCTACTGTGGTTGGCAGATAAGTGGACAGAGAGAGTGCAGTGTGGCCAGGATGATGAGAGCCTGAAGAGGGCAACCCTGGAATCCTGAAGGGCACTCCCACCTGGGGGAGGCAGCTCCCTGGAGGCCCAAGATGGCTCACTAGCAGACTGCTGCCACCATGCAGTAGCAAAATTGCTCCCTACCTCTTCTCTCCACCTCCTTCAATAGGCACAGACTTCTCAAACACAGAGTGTAGGAAATTATAGACTCCTCACAAGGCCTGGTTTGATTTCATTCTCACAGCTGAGACCAGAGCCTTGGAGGAAAGAAAGCAGAAAGAGGCAACTTCTTTGGTTGTAATTTTCTCCAAGTTAGCAGCAAAGTCTCATGGGAAAATGAAACTCTCATGGAGGCTTAGGCAGCTTTTCCCTCTGGTATGGGGGTAGGCAGGCAGTTTCTTGCAGAGAAGGCTATGCGAAGGCCCTACATCTTCCTGGGACCAACGATTTCCCTTCTAATGATCCAGGGGCCAGGATTTTATCTTGCAACAAGATCAAGAATGGCAAGCATAGCTTGCCAGACGCTGAGAACCTGCGGCCCCTAGAAATTCAGAACAGGACAGTAACACCCTGCAGCTTGGGCCCTTGTGGAGGAAGAACATCACGGGAGGATGCTTCCAGCACAGGAAATTCACCAAAGGCAATAATAGAAGTCACTAGTGGGAAAGGCTGTTTTGCTTTTAAAAATGGTTTGACAGGTATCAGTAGGAAAATTATACTGCACCAGAACTAAAGAAGAGGCAGCTCTCAGTGGGCTCTCTGGCCTCTTTCCATCCCAAAATGTCCTATTTTTCTATACAGAATAAGAAAATACACTTGTGCCCCCCTGCCTCCCTCCCTCTCATTTTGTTCCAGTTTTAAATCATTGTGAGGAGAAGCCTTGCTCCAGCCTCAGGAATCACACGTCCACCTCTACAGCCACCTGCTCATACCATCTTCTGCTAGCGACCCACTCAAGCCAATTTACTTGGTTGGCAGGACTCCAAGTGCCACCACATTCCCAGGCACTGCTGTTATTTTTAGGACAGCTCAAAGGTACCCTTGTGTATCCCCACTGGAGAACACTTCCAATTGCTAATCCCAGGGAAGACCAGATTAACAAAATCCCTCTGAAGCCAGCATTCTCGCTTCTGTTATCACTATGCCTGTTTTACACATGAACAGAGGGATGTCTAGGACCATAAAGACTAGGATGTCTTAAAGGCTGGTGGCACCAGACTGCACTGGCATCTAAATATGTGCACACATGGTTGTTGATGGCGAAGCAAAGTGCTAGGCTCAGCCAGCAGCAATTAATGTGACTCATCTGTGTTCATCCTGGAGTGATAGGAAGATTGATGAATTTGGAGACAAAGTCTATGTTCAACTCTGCCCTTTGCCACAGACTATCTGTGTGGGCTTGGGAAGCTGGTCATACTTTCTGGTCCATCTTTATATCATTAGTAAAGGGATGCTAAAGCATCTAGCTTGTTCACGATAAAATGAAGTAAAGGAAGTGGCAGTCCGGGAAAGTGGCAGCAGGCTCACCTTCATCACAACTCCCATTACTAGCTGGAAGTGGGTGCAACACGTTCATAACATCTGTGGGACTTGCCTTTGGAGCTGATCAGCCATTCATAGAACAGCTCTTTATCACTGGAGGGTGGGTTTAATTATCAGTAACCCAAAAGGTTTTCTGAGAGAATATGGAGAAGATGGATGGTTAAAGAAAGAAAGGCTGGACTGGGCTACAAAGGGTGGTATAATTCACAAACTGTCTCCAAGGGCCACATCTACAGCCCCACAGAGTTTGAGCAACAGCAGCTGTGAGAAAACGTGTAGAGCCTCTCAAGGGACAAGGAGACATTTCCTTGATGGTATAAATTCTGGCTCCTTTGCTTTAAAAAAAAAATCTTGTTTTGATTTCCAGTATAAAATAGTATCCATGTAAATATCTAGTCAATTGCATCCTGTGAGCCTCCATTTTTCAATTGACCATGGCTACTAGGGAGTTGATAGTCGGTAGAACTGCTTCCAGTTCTGATGTGTTCCCGTCATGACTCTGCTTCTGGGGACATGGCATGATGATAGGAATTTGCCTCAGTAGCAATCACCACAGGATGCTGGGAATAATAGCAAACACTTATAGAACCTTACTTTCCCCACGAGGTAGGCACTGTCATCATGCCTATTTTGCAGATGAGTAAACAAACAGAGAGGAGAAGTGATTTGCGTAAGGTCACACAGCACCTAGGAAGTGGTAGATCCAGGATGCAAACTCAGGGAGATTGGCTCCAGAGTTCATGCTTTACTCTATTGGAAGGGGTCTTGTGAGCTGGGTCTTCCAGAATACTCATCCAACAGAACTGATGTGAGCATGCATTGCTAGGCCAGAATCTCTTTGTCTGAGGGCTGCTGCCTCTCTTTGTCTGTTTTGGCTTCCCAACACACAACAGCTCTGAGGAGCATAGAGTGCTTTGAGTTGTGTCCCCTCACCAAAGATACATCCACCTAGAAGCTGTGAGTGTGATCACATTCGGTAAAAGTGCCTTTGCAGATGGAATTTATTTAAGGATCTCAGCATGCAATCATCCTGGATTTGGGATGGGGCCCACACCCAATGACAGATGTCCTTATGAGACAGAGGAGGAGAGACACAAAGAAAAGACAGCCATGTGAAAACAAAGGCAGAAATTGCAGAGATATGGCTACAAGCCAAGGAACACCAAGGACTGCTAACAATTGTCCAAAGTGAGGAGAGTGTCTGGGACACATTCTATCCCAGAGCCTCACAAAGGAGTGTGATCCCACTGGCACTTTTTTTTAAAGTTTTATTTATGTTATTATTATTTTTGGCCATGAGGGGTCTTTGTTGCTGTGCAGCCTTTTCTCTAGTTGCAGCAAGTAGGGGCTACTCTCTAGTTGCAGGGCGCAGGTGGCTTCTTTTATTGCAGAGCATGGACTCTGAGCCCTCGGTCTTCAGTGTTGTGGCTCCTGGGCTCTAGAACACGGGTTCAATAGTTGTGGCACACAGACTTAGTTGCTCTGGAGTGGCATGTGGGATCCTCCCAGACTTAAATTTGTACCTCCTGCATTTGCTGGCGGATCTTCAAGCACTAGACCACCAGTGAAGCCCTGCCTTAATCTACTGACATCTTTATTTTGGACTTTTGGCCTCCACAATGTGAGTGAATATATTTCTTTAAGGCACTTACTGTTGTTGTTGTTCAATTGTCAAGTTGTGTCCGAGTCTTCGCAACCCCATGGACTGCAGCACACCAGGCCTCCATATCCCTCACCATTGCCCAGATTTTGTCCAAGTCCGTGTCCATTGAATTAATGACCAAGTTTGTCACCATTTGTATGGCAACCCTAGGAAGTGAATACAGGGAGTGAGCCCCCACGAGGAGTCTTGATACACCGTTGCTCCTCAAATTGATTTGAGGGTCAAGGTCAGTATGAGCCCAGGTAGCAATACCACCAGCCCTTCAGAAGTATCCAAGAGAGTGAAATTGGTTTCTTCCTGGTCCACAGCCCTGTCTGCTGAGAGTCTTCCAGCCCAGTGCTCAGAGGCCATTATGAGTGGCAGAACCATCTGCCTGCTGAGCTGCAGGCCTTGGTTCCCAGCGGTATCCAGGAAACCCCAAGAGTGGCAGTCATAATGGCCCTCAAGAGGGTTCCTGCATTTGGCTTAATTTATCTCTCAGCTCGCTTGAGCTGTATTTCATTCCTTCTGGCATATTTTGTTTTGTACCTGGTAAATGGAGGGAAGGCAGGGAAGCCAGAAGAGGAGTATGTTTGTTTCCTTCCTGGACATTTTGACATTCTTGGCATTGGCATTGTTCTTGCCTGGGGATGTCTTGGGAACAAGGGTCTTCCATTAATGTTCTCAAGATTTGAGGGCGACAGAGTAAGGAGTGTGGTCACCTACTAAGTTCAGCCGTGCTTCCTGGCTTCCCTGGTTCCCACTGAAAGACTGAGCTGTGGGTGCTTAGAAACAACAAAAGGATGGTGGAGGGCCCAGGGGTGGAAGCCCAGACATCTGGGACTCAGCTCAAACTCCACAGACTGGACACACCCTTGGATCTCAGGAAATCTGAAGCTCTTAGGTCACACTTGGGAAGACCATCCCAGGGGTCAGTAAGGACTCATCCCTGTGCTGTCTGCCAACCTAGCACTGGGGAAGCAGGCTGTTTCCGGCCTGGGTTGCCAGGCAAGCTTAGACCCTCTTCCTGGTCATCATAGAATCCAGGCCTGGGGCAGACCTCCTGAGTTATTTTTCTAGCTGCAAGTCCTCTGTCTCTCCCCAGATCCTCCAGCCTGCACCATGCTATCCCCAGGGCACTGTGACCACATTGCAGTTAATTATGTAAGTCCCTGCCTTGTCTCCTCTGCTCGACCACAAGGCTCAAGGTCAGGTCTTAAGCCTGCCATGTGTCTGTTTTCTCTCTGCTCCTTCGAGGGCCCATGCAGGACTTGTGGAATAGGAGATCAGCACATGTTTACTGAATGAATGAATGAAATAGATATGATAACAGTAAAAAGTCTTTTGTACTAAACTACATATTAAGAGTGAATTAGAATGAATTCATTTTATATTAAATTGCATTAGAATTGCATTAACATTTCAGATTTTAGCAGAGAAAAAATTACAGGCAAATTCATGCACCTTCATTCCTCAGTACTGGCTAACCTCTGAAGATTTAAAGGAGCAACAGTTACTAGTATCACTCTTTCTTTCCTTCTCCTTTGCTTCTTGACAGAATTGTGATACTATGCATACTTCAAAATGCATTTTCTATTATTTCAAATCCTGTACAGCAAATCCATAAAATTAACCTTCTAACCTTCTTAACCTAATTAACCTGCTAACCTTCTTCTTTCTGCTTTGCTCTGGCATCATGTGGTTAATGCATCCTTTTACCATATTTGAAAAGCCAAGTTCACTCAATAGCACAAGCCCACATGGAGCTCCTTATCTGGCTTCATGGGCTCATGTGCTTAGCCAGCTCTCCTGCATAGAGGGTGAGCAGGGCTTGGGGTAGACCTGGGCTTAGGCCTGGCAGCCCTGGATGTGGCAGGCCAGATATGGGAGGCCTTCAGTATGGCCTCAAAGCAGGAGGAGGTGGGGGGTGGCTTGCTTCATGAAAAGGCCTCTCTCTGGTAGGCCAAGCAGGAGGGAGGCTCCCATCCAGAAAGGTGGGGCAGGGCCGGTGGGGACCATGTACAGGGACTCATTCCTGGATTTTTGCATGGCCATGGTCTTCAGTAAAGCAGGTTCAAGCCAAGACTGACACTCAAGAGGCAGTCGAGAGGAGCAGTGCAGCAGGAGCAATTAGAACCTTAGACTCTGGGCTCCCCCATTTCTTAGCTAAGATATCTTGGGCAAGTTACTCCATGTCTCTGAGCCCAGTTCCCCCTTCTGTAGATTGGAGGCAATAGCACCCTGCCACACAGGAGCCTAATATCTGTGTGTCCTTGGCACAGACCATAGCCCATAAGATGGTAGAGAATCTGCCTGCAATGAGGGAGACTTAAGTGCCATCCCTGGGCCAGGAAGATCCCCTGGAGAAGGGAATGGCAACCCATTCCAGTAGTCTTGCCTGGAGAATTCCACGAGCAAAGGAGCCTGGGGGTTCCAGTCCATGGGACTGCAAATAGTCAGACACAACTGAATGACTAACACTTTCACTTTTTCTTTTGCTGGCCCATGAGAGACACTCTACGTGTGAGTCCTAGGGGACAGGCAGTGGTAGAAGGTGGGAGTATCATCATGGTGTGGTGACAATAGCTACTTGTGGAGTACCTTCTAAGTGGTGGGCAGGATGACTGCCCTCTTCTCACCTGGAAATGCACTGTGAGAGGTAACTGGCCTTGCCGAGGGTCCAGTGAAGTGACAGAGGCCCCTTCTCTTCCAGCCTGTTGTTCATCTGGTCTTGATTCTCACTGGGGTTCAAGGACAGGTTTTCCTAAAAAAAGGGAGCTCAGCAGGCTGTCAGTGAACTATGTGGACCGTCAGCCAGCAAGATGTCATGGCTGGGACTGTAAATTGTGTTTGCTTGAAGAATGGGAGAAAGGAAAGGAAAAAAAATATCCCTTGCAGACCTTCGATGTCAAATTGACTTAGACCAACCACGCAGCTGGCTTATCACAGTCTTCAGCTGAGGAAGGGAGTTTGGAAGCTTATTCTAGGTGAGAAGAAATCAGGAGAGGGTCTAGAGAGGAGAAGGGAGGCAGGTAAGCCCTCCAGGCAAGGGTCCTTGGGCTTTTGTGACTCCCAAATCTCAACGAGGTCACACATGCATCTTCTAGGAGTAGGCTGGGCTTTGTCTGGTATTTCAGGTTGGCTTCTTTGAAGGAGATAAATCAGGCAGGTAGAAAGTGGGGGACAGAAAGGTCTCACAGGAGAGAGGCCATGCTGTCAGCCAGGTGAGAAAGACTGAGCCTTGCACACAGATGGACGGGAGGGGGTGGCTCCTCTCAGGCCCTACCTCTCTCTGGAGGCATGATGCTGTGGGCTCTTCAAGGAACCAAGGCACTGTCTGAGCAGGCTAGTCTCCTCCTCCCAACTCTGGTATTTTCTCCCACCTTCCTGGCTCAGTTTCCTTATCTGCCCAGGTGTCCAAACCAAGTGTCTGTGTTTCTCAGTGAAGTGTGGGAACACAAGGAAGGCCCTGGCCTCAGGATAACCCTCTTGGCCCAAATATGTTGAAATGAGAGGAAAGCTGGGCCTGGGCTAGTATCTGCCTTGTCCAATGGGCACACCAACCTTCAAGTTCCTTGGTTCTCCATCCTTGCTACAGAGAAGCCCTCCTGGCCTTGATGCTTGCCTGCCCTCCCAGAATGCAGTGCTGCAAAGTGAACGCATATGTCACAGTGCCACAGCCTATAAGGCATATCTGTTAACTTTTGCTTTTTTTTAACATTCTTAAAAATATGCACTATTTTAAAGTCTTTATTGAACTTGTTGCAACATTGCTTCTGTTTGATGCTTTGATTTTTTTTTTTTTTTTTTTGACTGTGAGGCATGTGGAATCTTAGCTCCCTGACCAGGGATCAAAACTGCACTGCTTGCAGATGAAATCTCAAGCACTGGACCACCAGGGAAGTCCCTTGTTGACCTTTGTTTTTAATTCCCATGAGCCCTGAGGAATTGTTTAGGGGTGAGACCCATGGATACCCTTCAGGCTTGGTGGGTTCTGCCTCCTTCTCTCGGCAGCCTGCTCCTGGTTCAGCCAGTCCCAGTTGTGTAGAAAGTTTCTCTTTGAGTTGAAACTTCTTTTTGAAGCATCTATCCACCTGTCCTGGCCTGTCCACAGTGTGCACTCGCCCTTAGCTTTTCTGGGCCATAGGCGAAGTTGGCAGCCGTGGACCCTTCATCTTCTTTTCTCTAGGCTTATCGCTCATTGCTCTTACGTAATGATTCCAAGATCCTTTACCAGCCGGTTCTCCATCTGTTCACTTCTAGTTTCTCTCCTCACAGCTATTTCTATAACCTATCAGGAATAAATTGAATTGTTCAAGGAGAGGTAAAGATTTAAGTGGATTTCCCCTTGTATTCGCATCTGAGTTCCCCTAGAGCACTTGCTAAATAAACTTTGATTTCCCCGAGGTTCTCTTTCACCTGGTTCTTTGCTCTTTCTAAAGTAGATTTCATACATGGCTTTCCTTTCCCTTTTTTTCCCTCAGATCCTGCTTCACTCTCTTATTGCAAGTGTAACTAAGTACCACACTTAGTGGCTTGTAAAAATATACTTTTATTATCTTACAGTTTCTGAGGCCAGAAGTCCAAAATGAGTCTCACTTGGTTAAAATCAAGGCTGTTTTGCTCCAGAAGGTTCTAAGGGAGAATTGGCCACCTAGGCCTTTCCCGTTTCCGGAGACTTCCCCATTCCTTGTCTCATGGCCCCTTCCTCCATCTTCAAGACTTGTAACAGAGCATCTTCAAATTTCAATCTCTCCCACCCCTCTCCCCCTGACTGCACTTCCATTAGGGCCTCTTACTGAGAGCCTTGGTGATTACATTGAACCCACTGAGATAGTCCCCCCAAATCTCCCATCCCAAGATCTTTAATTTAATCACATCTGCAAAGTACAGTTTTCCATTAAAGGAAACATATTTGCAGGTTCTAGGGATCAGGATGAGATGGTTGGATGGCATCACTGACTCAATGGACATGAGTTTGAGCAAACTCTGGGAGATAGTGAAGGATAGAGAAGCCTGGCATGCTGAGTTCATGAGGTGGCAAAGAGTCAGACACGAGTGAGCAACTGAACAACAGCAACAACAAGGGATCAGGGCGTGGACAACATTGTCATTTTCTGCTACCACAGACTCCTGACTGCAAAGTCAAGGTATTGGCAGTTATCAGGATGAGCTCTGTTGAGTATGGGTAGGATCATCTCTGGTTTCCATGCCCTTGTGCCCACCCAGGCCCCAGCCTCCCCTCACACAGAGGTATAGCTGTGCAGCTCCATAGCCCAGAACAGTCCCACATGTGGTATTCGAAGCATCTAGCTCCCAGGAACTCTTCTTTCAGGTCCTTTATGGGCCTGACATGGATAAGAATTCATTGAGTGCTGACTGATCTGCTGTTCTACCCAGCATGTTCATAGGCCCTTCACACAGCATCCATCAGCACATAGTGGCTATCTCTTCAGAAACAGTCAGTGGTGCCCCGAATGTACAGATCCCACCCCAGACTCTTCAGCTCAGCGTATATGACCCCAGCTTACAGGTGTCTCACCAGACTTACCCATGAGCCCTGTCCTCTGGCCCCACTAGACTGACAGGAATAATAGCAACCAGCACAGACAGGGTGCTTGCCAAGTACCAGGCCCCGCTGTGAGGGCTATTCCTATATCAACTCATTCAGTCCTCACAGCAACCTTATAAGCAAGCACTATGACTGTCTCCATTTTATGAAGTAAGAAACAGGTGTAGAGCAGGGCAGTAACTAAACCTGGTCCAGGGTGAGTTACCTGCAAGTGAGCCCAGATTCCAACTTGGGCACTATGTTTCAGAGCCCATGGTTTTCACCACTGGGGTTACACTGCCTTTCAAAACATTCTATGCTGCTCTGTCCTAAGTCCTCTGGGCCCTAGTCCTTACTCTAACCTTCGGGAGCTGGTTTCTCTTTCAAAGTGCAGTCAGCTATGCTGGAACTGTCTCCTGCCCTCGCCGTCTCCTGCCCACCCTACCTCCTGCCCACCCCGAATCTTCTCACCTCTTGTCTCCACAGTCAGTGCACCTTTGGGTGGTTCTTGACTGCAGTGTTGGCTGCTCCCATGTCGAGATCTCTGGGGCTCAGCTCAGGAGTCCCATGGATGCTGGGGTTCTTACATCTCACACCACATGACCTGTTGGATTGGCTCTGTGTGGGTCCCATATGAGATGGAGTGGCTGATTCTTGACTAAGCTCCACACCCTCCCCACCCAAGAGGGAACCCTTGAGATCAGAGGTTCTTAACCTTTGGTGCATCATGGAACCTCTTTGAGGCTCCAATGGAGCCGTGGGAACTTCTCCCCAGAAAATGCTCATGAATACACACATGGGTCATATATGGGGTCCTGGAGTCCATCTAGGGCCCCTGGTTAAGAAACCCTCCTCATGGGAGGAAAGCTGACATCACAAAACTCCTTGTGGGTACCAGTCATATTGCCAGGAACTTTCAAATCCATTGTCTCATTGGACCCTTCCAGTCCCCTGGGAATAGGCCTTTCACCGCCTACCCTAAGTCACACCACTGGAAAGTGGGTGTGGGCACTGCCATCCTGCTACCCACCACTTCAGTCTCTAGAATGCTTGGTTCCCCAGCCTTCGCTTAGAAGCTGACAAGCCATTCACACAGGCCCTGCGGATGAGGAACTAGCCACAACAGGACAGTTGACCCTGGCTGTCTCCTTTGAACTTGGAGAAGGAATCTGGGAAGCCACTCTGGTTGCTGGGCAGGATCCTGGGGACCTGGTGCCTAAGCTTTGGCCCCAGAGTAGCATGGCTGGGGGAGGAGCTGGTGGCAAGTCTGTCAGAGCAGAGGGGCCTGGATGCTGGGAAGAAGCAGATCGTGGCCAGAATGGGATTTCTTGAGGTGCCATTGAGGGCAGGCAGAGGCCCTGGGCCTCGCCAGGTAGCAGTTCCCAGCACACAAATGCAGGGGGTGGGGCAGGTGCTGTAGTACCATCTACCAGGGCCTCACTTGTTCTGGAGTTACTGGACTCAGCTTGGCTGGATTGGAGGAGTTCGAGGACTGCACAGGGTGCAGGGTAACCTAAGGTCAAGAGGTGTGAGGTGTGGGGCCAGCTCTGTCCCTAGCTTGTTGGTGAATTAGGGTTGTCCCTTCCTGGCACTGGCTACAGGCCTGTATCTGTCTGATACCTTGGCCATCTCCCAGGGCACCTCCATAACTGTGGCTAGGAAACTCTAGGATCTCTGTCCTTGCCTCTGTTGGGGATATGGCACCATCATAACTTTCTTGAGCCTCCAAGGCAGTCATCGAACAAGGGTATGTCATTATCAACTGAACATACACCTACTGAGGTGGCCTGCATACTGCACTGGGCAGGGTGCTGAGACTCTGGAGAGGAGGCCAACTCTGTCCCGGTTTTGGAGGCTTCCAGATGGGCAGGGACAACTGGCCTGTAAAGCAAGCATGGAGCAGCTGCCTGTGCACCTTGCTCATTTCTATAGCGCTCCCTCTCATGTGACTGTCACTCCTATTGGAGACTTGTGCTGCGAGGCTGGAGCGAGAAACAGTGTTGAAACAATGTACACTGCAAAGCTCTCATGGGGCTAGAAGGAGAATTTCTTTACATGCCCAGGAGGTGGCCAAATGTGATGCTCCACAAATGATAGCTCTTATAGCCCCACTTTACTGGCAAAACAACAGAGGCCCAGTGCGGTTTACAGTTATTTGTCAAAGATTACAAAGGCACTTCCTGGCAGAACTCGGATTCTCATCCAGGCTGGACTGGCTTTCAACCCATGCATTTTTCCTCATGCCACTTGGCTCTGCATTACTTTGGGCTGGTTCTGAAACCAAAAGTCTCTCATTCAAATCAAAGACTTGCCAGTATTTGTCACAAATATATATGGGTTGTGAGCAGTTCCTCAAGAGAAGCTTGTTTTAGCCAGCCCTTACTTCTGAGAGCCATTGGTCCATGCCCAGCTTGAAGCTGGTGCCAAACTTCTGGGTAGGGTGGACTTTCCCTGCATGCATATGTGTGTACGTGCACGCACTCACACACACACACATCACCCTGCTCCCTGCCTTCTCTCCTTGGCAGAGAGTAAAACAATGCTTGTTAGCTGCAATGCTCTGCCCACAGCCAAGGTAGTCAGCTTGACATGGATGTACCAATACCCATATGACTCCTTTCTTTCTGTTCTTGGTGACACCCCAGGCTCATGGTCTCCCTCATTCCCTAGGAACATCACTGAGGATCCTAACCCCAGCCACTGCACATGTCAGGCAGCCCCAGGTGAGCATTGGGAGAAGTCTCTGCAGGTCATAGAGGGGGGGCTAAGGGCCCAGCCCCAAGTCCCAACTCTGTTCCCAACACCTAGCCTGACATTGGGAAAGGCTTTTCTCTATCCTGGGCCCTGGACTGTGTTAACCAAGTGGCTTGGACATGCTCTCTGGCATTCCCAGGATGGTACCTTGGAGGAACAAGAGGCCAAGGATATGCTTCTGCAAAGAAGACTCTTTTTTAGAAGACTGAAAACCACTGGACTGAATGACCTCCAAGGATGTCTCTATCCCTGATACCGTGTGATTGTGTGTGTGTGTGTGTGTGTGTAAGAGGGAAAGCTTGTAACTTGTTCTGGCACGTGTTTGTACTGAGAGATTACCCGTGTGCTGTGCTGTGGTTGTGCCAGCGTGTTAATGTTGTGTCTCCTCCCTTGAACCTCACGACCAGGACTGCCAATCCCCAACCCCACCCCACCATGGTCAGCAGCATATAACCTGGATCTTATCTTCATAACACTTACTATGAAATTATCATTCATAATGTTTGTTATGAAATCACTGTGTATTCGTTGACTTCTTTTTTTCTCTTCCCCATCTAGAATATCTGTTCTCAGAGAGCAGGGCCTGTGGCTGTCTTGGCTGCCAATTTGTCCCAAGTGCCCAGCAAGCTGGCTCCTTCGTAGTTGGTGTTGATTGAATGCCTGTATGTGTCAAGCGTGCCTCTCTGACTCTGGGAGGGAGAGAGAGATGTTGAGTGAAAGGGTTCTCAAGGGACTGCTTTCAACATAGTAAATGTGACCTTGGTATCAGTCTGAATCCTGAGCCAATCCCTAATCCTGTTGCTGCCTGGTCCCTCAGGGGAAGGTTCCATTAACTGAGAGAACAGCAGGCAGGGGAGAAACCAGGAAGGCAGAGGAGGGAGGTAAAGGGGTGAAACTTTGCCCACTCACACCCTGCCATTACTGAGTTAAGGGTCCCACACTAGACTTTTCTTCTTTGCTCTGCGTTAGCCAGTCTCCAAAGCTATGATCAGTTTGAGGGTCCTGTGGCTTTGGCTTGTAGGGAGTGGGGTGGGGTTTATAATAAAGAAAAGAGTCTTCAATGTGCTGTTACTTTGGTTCCCCCACCTCACACCCAGCATGTCTGGATACCAGCTCTCAGGCCATTTTCCACAGCAGGTGGCTTTAGAAGTGCCTTCATGGTGCTGCCCAGCTGGCTGTCTGAGGCCCACACTGCTGAGCCAAAATCCTGTTAACAGACACAACATGGGCTTGAGACTTGCTGCTTTTTTCCATTCAGACTAACATGGCCTCCACAAATAACTAATCAGACTGCTAGACATGTGCAGGGGCCCAGGGAAGGTCTCAGACAAACATCTTTTCCCTACTTCCTGCTGGTGGCCCTGGAAAGGGCAGGAGGACACTGTGCTTCCAGTGTTTTCTCTAAAGATGGTGTCACCAAGTGAGTGGGTAGCAATAGGGCCCTTTTGGTCACAAGCTGTGAGGCCAACAAGCAATCTTGTTTGCTTTCCCCAATGTGCATTCCTATAGGCTACCCCATGTAGGAGAAGGCATGCCAGCTCCAAGCTCCATAGAAAGACCAGGATGGGAATGCAAGTTCAGTTCTGTGAGTTTGGGCCACTCTCCTCACCTCTCCAAGCCTCCATTTCCTCATTTTATAAATAAGAATAATAAGGCCTGCCTCTTGGGGCTGTGTTAGATGATTGACTCATACATATGAAATCTATGTAACCCAGTGCAGTCCTGGACAAGGCCAGAGTTGACATGCTGGGCCAGTCTGATTATGGCAGCAGATCTCACACTCAGAGTTGGCACTAGTACAACTGTGCTAGCTATTGTTACGATCAGGAGCAATGAGTGTCACAAACACAAGGAAGTGTCTTCAAGGCTCTCAACCCTGGTCAGAAAACAGAATTCCACAATTTAGGGAGCTCATCGGCCAACTGGTGGGGTGATAGAGGCTCCTTCATAATATAATGAGCTTTGTGTATATCAAGCCACTCATATATGTGTATATCAAGCCCTTGTAGAATACCCCATCAATAAAACTGTCTGAGGACTTCTAGCTTACCAATTTCCCATTACTTAAAATTTTCACTCTGTGTACATGACAGTGCATCATTACCTGGGGGTGGGAGGAGCTGGCAACAGTTTTTTGGTAATGATATAATTTTCAGTGTTAAGAAAGCCAAGTGAGTGATTTTAGTTTTGATCATCACAATGGCAACTCTAAGTAGATGGCTTTCCCTTTTAGAAGCCACTGGAAGCTAAATCAGAGGATTTGCTCCAAGGGCAGTGATGCTACAGAGGGTGTTAAATCTTGAGCTTGAATCCCAGTTCTGTCATTGGCTGCTTTTTTTTTTCCATCATATTTTACTGTTGCCTGGCTGTAACCCGAGCGTTGATCCCAGTGAAAGCATGAGGGTCAGATCTCTTAGTGCCCCCATATAAAGTTATTACAATATTACTGACCATGTTTCCTGTTCTATTCTTTACATCCCTGTAAATTGAGTGTTAGTCACTCAGTTGTGTCTGACTCTCTGCAACCTCATGGACTGAAGCCCACCAGGCTCCTCTGTCTGTGGAATTCTCCAGGCAAGAATACTGTAGTGGGTTACCATTTCCATCTCCAGGGGCATCTTCCAGACCCAGGGATTGAACCTGAGTCTCCTGCATTGCANAGTGTTAGTCACTCAGTTGTGTCTGACTCTCTGCAACCTCATGGACTGAAGCCCACCAGGCTCCTCTGTCTGTGGAATTCTCCAGGCAAGAATACTGTAGTGAGTTACCATTTCCATCTCCAGGGGCATCTTCCAGACCCAGGGATTGAACCTGAGTCTCCTGCATTGCAGGCAGATTCTTTACTGTCTGAGCCACCAAGGAAGCCTTTGAGAGTTATTTATTTTGTAACTGGGAATTTTTACCTCTTAGTCCCCTTCACCTATTTCACTCATCCACCCCCACCCCCTCCCCTCTGGCAACTACTGTTTGTCCTCTGTATCTATGAGTCTTGTTTGATTTTGTTTTGTTTTTCTGTTTGTTTTTAATTTTAGATTCCACGTGTAAGTGAGATCATGTTGTATTTGTGTTTCTCTGTCTGACTTAAGTCAGTTAGAAATAACACCCTCTAGGTTCATCCATATTGTCACAAATGGCAAACTTTCCATCCTTATGGCTGAGTAATACTTTAATACTCCATTCATTGTCTATATGTACCACATTTTCTTTATTCGTTCATTTCTTGATGGACACTTAGGTTGCTTTCATGTCTTGACTATTGTAAATAGTACTGCAATGAACATGGGGGTACATATATCTTTTTGAATTATGTTTTTCTCTAGATGTATGCCCAGAAGTGAGATTGCTGGATCATATGGCAACTCTATTTTTAGTTTTTCAAGGAACTTCCATACTGTTTTCCACAGTGGCAGTACCAATTTGCATTTCCACCAACAGTGTAGAAGGGTTTCCTTTTCTCCACACCCTCTCCAGCTTTTACTGTTTGTAGACTTTTTGATGATGGTAATTTTCACTTTCATTTTCATTCATTCATTGTAGTCTTGATTTGCATTTCTCTAATAATTAGTGATGTTGACCATTTTCCCATGTGCCTCAGGTTTCCTTGGCTGTGCAAAAGCTTAAAGTTTAATTAGGTCCCATTCATTTAGTTTTGTTTTTATTCCCATTACTCTAGGAGGTGGGTCATAGAGAATCCTGCTGTGATTTATGTCAGAGTGTTCTGCCTCTGTATTCCTCTAAGAGTTTTTCTAGTGTCCAGCCTCACATTCAGGTCTTTAATCCATTTTGAGTTTATTTTTGTGTGTGGTGTTAGGAAGTGTTCTAATTTCATTCTTTTACATGTAGCTGTCCAGTTTTCCCAGCACCACTTATTGAAGAGACTGTCTTTTCTCCATTGTATATTCTTGCCTCCTTTGTCAAAGATAAGGTGCCCATAGGTGTGTAGGTTTATTTCTGAGCTTTCTATTTTGTTCCATTGATTTCTGTTTTTGTGCCAAGAGGTGTTAGAGAATTGGAGAATTCATTATTGTCTAGGAATGCCACAATATTTGGTGTCAAATAAAACACGCACTAGACTCACATGCGTGATTTGAGGTCAGCAGAAAGTTGGGTGTAGTTTAGACATAGGATTGGAGTCTCTTTCATTCTGGCTCTTATTTGGGGGTGACTTGTTCCTTACTATTCAGGTGCTGTGGTTGCTCTGAATGCTATACTCCAGTTCTTCAATCTCAAAAGGCTGCAAGTTTTCCAGTAGAGTTTTAGTTGCCCTGCCTGGTGCTAAGTGGGTCATGTCTTCAAAGCTCAAAGTCATACAACATAGGGAGAGTGACCCAGTGACATCTTCTTCTTCCCAGTGTTTGCTCCCCTCTAGTGTCTGCCTGCTTTCAATCTCCCCTTATAGTTTTCAGGTAATGCATTTTCGTTCATTTGTTTGTACATTCATTTTGTTTTGTTCATTTGTTTGCATATTCTCCAGGTTTTTAGTTTTAACTGCAGTAGTATCGCTTCAATAAGAATTTGCCTGTCCATTGGTGAAAGTAGACTCTATAGCTTTTTAAAAATTTTTAAAATCATTTTTGGTGAATTGCGAGTCCTTTAAACCCACTCAGCACCTTGTATTTCTCTTCTGGCAGCATTCTTTGTCTGGAGGAGGTGCAATTTCAGAGAAGGGTAGAAGGAGGTTTTGAGACAGCCCTCTTGATGATGCTACAAGCTGAACTAGTGTGACCCTGCCACAGCCCCTGGGGTGAACACAGGCAAGCCCTTTTCTTCTCTGGACCTCTGTCTCTTGACTGAAAAAGAGGGACTTGGACTCCAAGGGGCTTGGACTAGCACATGTCATCTGGCTACAAATCTCCTGCACGGCTTTTTCATTTGTGGGTCTGGAGTCCAATATGCTTGGGCAATGCTGTGCTGTCTCTGGAAGAGTCACCGTGCCCTTGGCCCATCACAGGCCCTGAGAAGTTGGGCAGTCAACAAAGCTTGGTGACTTTCCTCCACTCAGCTTTATTCAAACTATTGTCACCACACCCTCTTCTGGAGCTGAGCATTGATTAGAATGTCGTGGCACCCTTATGTGTGGTGCCTGCTTTGGGAGATACTGGAGTGGATGATTATTCAGGGCCAAGGACTTCCTTGTGGCTCAGACAGTAAAGAATCTGCCTGCAATGCAGGAGACCCAGGTTCAATTCCTGGGTCATCAAGATCCTGTGGAGAAGGAAATGGCAACCCACTCTAGTATTCTTGCCTGGAGAATCCCATGGACAGAGGTCACTGGCAGGCTACAGTCCTTGGGATTGCAAAGAGTCAGACATGACTGAGCAAATAACACTACTAATGTGCCACTCAGTTCAGTGGGGATTCCACTGAAGTGTTTGAGGGGAGATGATGACCTCTGCCCCAGACGAGCATCCACTACAGGAGGTGCTCAGGTGATGGGCATTCAAGACTGGGTGTAATGAGAAATGGGTAGATTGGATGCAAAGAGAAGCTACTTTTAATGTAGACGATAGCTTCCCAGCCACAAGAGGAAAGCAGGTTTTTCCCAGGAAGAAGTGAGTACAAGCCTTGGTTGGGACTTCTGAGGTCCACCTGCCTGCACAGCCAGCCCTGTCAATTCAAGGCCATTCTCAACTGACAGTTCCTCTGGGAAAGTTTACTCTGGGATCAGAGGATGGTGGGAAAAGCAGTTGCCCCCACTCATGTTCCCGTCATTGCATAGAAGACACCACTGGCACTGGTAAATGTCTACTCTAAGTAGCTCTGCTATGAAATCAGCTTTTAAGTTTCTGGCCTGTGTCCTGGACAAGCCAAAAGGCTGCGTGGCACTGGGCAAGGGGCCTGGCCAGTTGTATTCCTCAGCTGGGCCTTGCATTAGGTCTGATGGCTGGCAAGGCTGTCTGCCCAGGGCTGTGTTTTTCTAATCAAGTGGCCGGTTAGGCACTTGGGAGAGACTAGTCAGCTGGGCCACATTACTTTCCCTTCCTGGTAGAAATCACATGCAGAGACTGTGGAAGCTTTTCCACAGAGACTGTGCAAGCTTTTCCAGGCAGAGACTGGCTTTTCAGGCAGCCCCCCACTGTGAGCCTGTCCTTTCCCACCACCACAGGGCCCCTCACTTGCAGCCCTTCCTGTCCTGGGGCTGGTGGAAGAGGCCAGCCTTTCTGACATGCTGGTGTCTCCCAGCATCTCTCAGTGCCAGGAAGAGGAGGGTAAAAAGCATTTCCTGATCCCCAAGCTTTCCCTGCCCTGACTTACCAACTCCTCATAACAACTCGACAGGGCACAGTATTGATATTACTCCTATCTTGTAGACAGAGTAACCAACAGAAAGGTATGTAAATTACCCTGCTCAAGGCCATGCAACAACTGGAAGTCCAAGAGGGCTCCCAACCCAAGTCCGCCTGGTTTGCAATGCACCCACTCATGACTGCTGCACCGTATCACATCCTTATTAGGCTCCACCTGAGGTGGCGAGCTCTTTGAGGGAAAGGCTCACTTTTGGTTTATGGCCAGACCTGGCACGGGAGGTGCTGAGGGGAAGAGTGGTCAGTGTAAGGCTGCCTGTGTCAGAGCCTGTGGTCCCCTCATCAGAGTGTGGGGAATGTTCTCAGCCATGTAGGCTCAGAGAAATAGGCGCATCTGCTCCATGCTTCCCAAGGCTGCCATCCTCTAAAGATAATTATTGTGGACTCTCAGCTGTTGGAGCTCAGAGTGTATTCCACATTGGTTCAGTCTGTTTCCCAAAACAAGTTTGCACTGTTTTGAAACCATGGTGCAGGGCACCCAGAGAGCAAATAGAAGTTGATCCCCACACAACAGGCAGTTACTAAGGCTTGGGAAAGATTTGGGGAGGCCGAAGGGGAAGGCTGGCCTGTGTGGAGGGCACATACATTGCAGAGCAGGGCCCGGCCCGGGGGAAGGCAACCCAGGCCACTGAAGCAGGAGCCCTGGGGCTGCTCTTACCATTTCGCCCAATAATTCTCCCTCCTGAGAGTTTATTCCTCAGGAAGCATTTCAACAGAATTGAGAAGAAACATGCACGAAGATGTTCATGACGAGATTGACTATAGCAACATACCACTGGGAACAAATGAATTGCCCAACAATACAGGGTGGCTAATTAAATTATAGCATATCCATTCCATTGCATATTATGAGGTTATTTAATATACCCACTCTGAAACCTGCAGCAGGCTGAGGGACACACGGAACAGAAGATTTTGTAAAGGAGAAGGTACCATTATATTTACATTGTGATCTTGTAAGTTTGCAACTTACAAACACTTTCTGCACAGCAAATACTCAAATATAAAGAGCTCTATTAGGGCGATGGGATTAGTGTGATTTCTTTTTTAAAAAAATGTCTTGATCACAGTTATACTGTTTCACACTTCCAAATGGGATTGTGTGTGTGTGTGTGTTTGGGGAAATCAGCAAATAATTTCTCCCCAAAGCTAAATCTATTTGCAGTGGATTCTTACATCTACTTGAGAATAACAGTATATATATATATATATATATATATATATGGAACAGGGACAAGAAGAAGACAGGTGCTGGCACCATTTGATGCCTAATCAGGACCATGACATGTTATTAAAAAGAAGCCTGGATCCTTCCTCGGTACAGCTGGCTATTCATGAACCTTTGAAATGGATAAGGCAGGAGCATCTGGCCCATTGTTGCCATTCCGACCTCACCAGCCATCCTTCATCTTAAGGCTTAATTTGCAAAAGCTTCCTGCCTATCAGTGAGCAGGGGTGAATCCAGATCCTTTTTCTCAGATGAACCAAGGAANTATATATATATATATATATATATATGGAACAGGGACAAGAAGAAGACAGGTGCTGGCACCATTTGATGCCTAATCAGGACCATGACATGTTATTAAAAAGAAGCCTGGATCCTTCCTCGGTACAGCTGGCTATTCATGAACCTTTGAAATGGATAAGGCAGGAGCATCTGGCCCATTGTTGCCATTCCGACCTCACCAGCCATCCTTCATCTTAAGGCTTAATTTGCAAAAGCTTCCTGCCTATCAGTGAGCAGGGGTGAATCCAGATCCTTTTTCTCAGATGAACCAAGGAAGTGGGCATTATACCCCTGAGAGGATAAGGAAGTTTGTCCCAAGTTCCCTGCTTGAATCTCTTGTCAGGGCACCTGTAGGTAGAGAGCTCCCTAACCCACACTATCAACCAGGGTCCCCTTGAGCCCAGAGATAGCAGAGGATGAGACAGAGCAGTTGTTGGAGGCAACAGTAATGATCTCCATCTCAGGCACCCTCCTTGGGTGCTGATGCTTTGCTTGGCCTAGAAAATATCAGCCTTGTGCCACTTCCCCCACCTTTAAGCCTGACATGGCTCATTATCCCCGGGGACGGTGTGCAGTGAACTTAGCAAAAGTTCAGGGCATTTGGCTTCCATAACTCCCCACTTTCCCGTTCCTGCTACCTGCTTCATAAGTGGCACCTTTTCAGATATTCAGCTTGGAATAGCTGGCAGGCAGTCCTTCACATCACCATACTAACTCACACCCAGAGGCATTTAATAAAACCCAGGGGTGATCAGATATGGAGGACCAACTGATTGCCTGAAATTGAGACCTTTATTGTTCCTATCTCAAGACTATTGAATGGGCTATTCCTAAAGGCTGGATTTAGATGTAGAAGGGTATAGATTTATCAGTTCAGATCAGTTCAGTCGCTCAGTCGTGTCTGACACTTTGCGACTCCATGAATCGCAGCATGCCAGGCCTCCCTGTTCATCACCATCTCTTGGAGTTCACTCACTCACATCCATCGAGTCCGTGATGCAATCCAGCCATCTCATCCTCTATTCTCCCCTTCTCCTCCTGCCCCCAATCCCTCCCAACATCAGAGTCTTTTCCAATGAGTCAATTCTTTGCATGAGGTGGCCAAAGTACTGGAGTTTCAGCTTTAGCATCATTC
>SJYB01005557.1:0-38055 GCA_006408585.1 Antidorcas marsupialis | reverse complement strand
GGATCAATGTTTTGATGAAGGCTGGATATATGTTTGTTGTGGCATCACAGTATGCATGATGAGCAGAAGTATGTGTGGATGTTAGGGTGAAAGAGCAAGTTCTCCTCCTGCGAGTCCTGCTTTGTGCAGTGCCCTGCCAAATGTTGGGTGCAGTAACCACTTAAAGAACGTGTAAAACAGAGGCTTCATGAGTAGCATAATGTGCAACAATATCATCACCATGACTGGTGGCCTTTGGACAATGGATGGGTGCGGGGCTCCTGGTGATATTAGTTCAAGATATCAGTGAAGGCCAGGAAGACACCTAGGTGACCAATGTACCTCGATTATGATCTCAGAAGTCCACATTTGAAAATATGACTATGTATAATGTACAGAATGGAAAAATTAATGCTACTAGAATCACATTCACCTTGATTGTTGTGCAATTACGTGTGTTCACATATATCTCTATATATGTGTAGACTAGCTGACAATATCCTCAAAGGGAGGAGATGCAGGTTGAATGACAGAGGTTGGATCAATGTTTTGATGAAAGCTGGATATATGTTTGTTGTGGCATCACAGTATGCATGATGAGCAGAAGTATGTGTGGATGTTAGGGTGAAAGGGCAAGTTCTCCTCCTGCAAGACCTGCTTTGTGCAGTGCCCTGCCCAGAAAGATTGAGTTCACCTAGACGTTGTGTATACTGGACTGTCTAGATAGAGTAAGGCTCACAGCAAGGTCTTTTGTGGTGGCCTCGGGACCAGTGGTGTGCATGGTGTTGCAGGAGTCCTTGAGCTGGCTGCCTTGATGTTATAATGACCCTTGAGTCATCTTTGCCTCTACCATCCTCGGGAAGATTTCATTCACCTCCCCTCACAGTGTGACCTCAGACATTGTACAAAGGGAAGGAAGTACATATTGGGAGAAGAAAGAAATTAAAGATGCTTCTTTTCTCACTCTTCACCTTCATATATCTCAAACAAGCAGAGGGCTGTGAAGAGTGGACAGTCACTCAGGAGGGATGATGATGAAAATCAGCTCGCTGTTATCTCCAGGGGCTGGAAATATGCTGAGTGCAGTCATGGGAATGATGGCAAGGGAGGTCACAGCTGCTTCTCAGGGAGAGCAGGGGCTTGGGTAGATCCTCCACTGAGAGTCCTTCTGGGTAGAGTTGCCTGTAAAACAGGAGCTGGTCACCTCTGTTTCATGGCACCAGTGCATGTTTCGGTTGAAAATGCTCAGTAGGACACACCATGCTGACCTTTGTATGCAGGATAATGGTGGAGATCCAGGTGTATTTGTTCCTGCTATAGAAAATCCGTGAAGACACTGGCATTCCCCCAGTCTCAGAAATCTTCAGTGTGGATTCATTAGTCTCATGCTCTCAGTGTAATGCATACTTTAAAGACAATAAAGAATTTTTGCAGTACAGTAAAAGAGAACTCCACCTATCTTGTCCTCCATGCTGCTCCTCATCACTCCAGTTAAGACACAAGGCAGAGAAGCAGAACTCCATTGAGTGATGCATGTGTTGTGTGGGCAGTGAATGAATATGTCTCAGTTTAGGGAAATTCTAGACATCACTTAATTGGATGTGGTATGAAGAAGGCTGAACATGACATTTGGAAATGCATGAAGCTGAGAGTTGGTGCTCCTTCCTGAGCCCACCCTCTGTGCAGTGTCCTGCTCAGAAAGGTTCTGAGCACTTAAAGTTGGTGTGAATCATGTCTGGGTAGAGTAATGCTTGGAAGAAACATCAATGTTGGTTGAGCTTAGGAGATTTGTAGTGGTGAAGCTGACGTTTCCCTTGTGTGCTTGCCATGAAGTCATGAGGTTCTGCAGAGCCACATGGAGGCCTAACTTTAGAGAAGCCTTTGAATTCTGAAATGTCACAATAGAATGAATATCTATAATTTTGAAAATGGAAACCCATGACATGTTAGAAAAAAAGAGAGAGAGAGAGAAAAACTAAAGGGAGTCTGTTTTTATCCAAGGTATCTCATCCTTGTGCATATACGAATAGAACACGGAAAGAGATCCCGCAAGAGATGCAAACCATGTTGCTGGGCCATAGGTAAACTTTCTAGTTTCACGACACAATGTTGGGTGTTGACTTAACATAAACAAGTGTAAACACAGCTTTCCTGGGAAGAAGAATACTTAAATGCATCACCATTGCCGGTGGTCTTGGAAGTTGAATGAGTTTGCGGCTCCATATGATATTACTCCAAGGTATCGGGTAGTCCCTGGAAGTCATATAACTGTGAAACATCCCTAGATTTTGATAGCACTTGTTCAGATCTGAAAATGTGAACACGTGTAATAGAGAGAATGGAAAGGTAAATACTACTAGAATCACATTAAACTTGTTTGTTGATCATTTAAGCTATGTTCACAGATTTTTCAAGTTACCTGTAGAAGAGCTGAAACGATTCTCAAGAAGAAGAGGAGCATGGTGATGACAGACTGTCCATGATTTCAAGAGAAATCAGTAAATCTTTGTTGCAGCATCAGAATATGATGAGCAAAGGTATGTGTGGATGTGAATGTGAAAGAGGAGTCTTCCACCCAGAAGTTCTGCTGTGTGCAGTGCCCTACCCAGCCAGGTGCAGTTCACGTACAATCGGTGTACTGTTCTCTGAGTGGGTAGTGTAAGGCACACAAGAACGTTATTGTGGTGGCTTTCGGACCAGTGATGGGGATGGATTGGTAGGTTTCACTGAACTGCATGCCTTTATATTATAATGACCTGGGGAGTCATCTGTGGCTGAGGCATCCACAGCATTATTTCATTGGTCCTATCAGCACAATGTGAACACAAAGATTTTTCAGAAGGCAAGATGATTCCAAGAGGAGAAGAGAGAAATACTAGAGGTCCTCTCACTCTGTCTTGGGTTCCATATATAACAAGTAGGCATAGAGACATGGATGATGAATTCCTATTGAAGGAGGGATTCATGTTAAAATAGATAGGTGAATACTCTCAAGAGGCCTGGATCTCTCTTGAGGGCAGCCTATAGAATGCAGTGGGTGGAGAGATCATATTTGCCTGTATGACTGCCTAGAGTCTTGGGTTAATCCATATTTGAGATCTGTGCTGTATGCAATGCCCTGCCTAGAGAAGAACTGATTGTGTATATCTCGTCTACTCATGCCCTGTCTTTGTAGAGTGTTGGTGATCATCGTGACTGGGTAGAGAAAGGCTAGCAGGATACATCAGTGTTGGTTGAGCTTAGGAGATTTCTAGTGGTGAACCTGATGTTTCCCTTGTGCCTCTGCCATGATATCATGAGGTTCTGGGGAGCCACATGGATCCTCATAATTTGAGAAGCCTTTGAATCCTGAAATATTCCCGATGGCATGAGTAGCAATAATGTATAACATGGAAAGAAACAACCCATTAAAAAAAGAGAGAGAGCTAAAAGCTAAAGCTAGTCAGATTTTACCCGTGGTATCTCACCCTTGTGCAGATATGCTCCAAACAAGGAAAGAGACCCTGTGAGAGATGCAAACCATGTTGCTGGGCCATGGGTCAACTTTCTAGGTCCACGACTCAATGTGGGGTGTCGTCCTCACATAAAGAAGTGCAAACCCAGCCTTCCTGGGCAGAATACTTAAATGCATCACCATAACTGGTGGGCTTGGAAGTTTAAAGAGTGTGCGGCTCCAGGTCATATTATTCCAAGGTATGGGGTAGTCCCTGGAAGCACAGAACTGTGAAACATCGTAGATGTTGATGTCAGTTGTTCAGATGTGAAAATGTGAACACATATACTGTAGAGAATGGAAAGGTAAATACTACTAGAGTCACATTTGCCTTGCTTGCTGATCACTAAAGCTATGTTCACAGTTTTCTCCAAATACCTGTAGACCAACTGAAAGGATTCTCAAGGAGAAGAGGTGCATGGTGGATGACAGTCTGTCCAAGATTTCAAGAGAAATTGGTATATCTTTGTTGCAGCATCAAGATATGATGAGCAAAGGTATGTGTGAGTATGAATGTGAAAGGGCCATCTTCCACCCGGAAGCTCTGCTGTGTGCAGTGCCCTGCCCAGCCAGGTGCAGTTCAAGTGCAATTGGTATGCTGTTCCCTGAGTGGGTAGCATAAGGCTCATAAGAACGTCGTTTGTGGTGACTTCTGGACCAGTGATGGGCATGGATTGGTAGGTTTCACTGAGCTGCCTGCCTTTATATTATAATGACCTGGGAGTCATCTGTGGCTGAGGCATCCACAGCATTATTTCATTCATCCTAACTGCACAATGTGAACACAAAGATGTTTAAGAAGGCAAGATGATTCCAAAAGGAGAAGTGAGAAATACTAGAGGTCTTCTCACTCCGACTTGGTTACATACACATCAAGTAGGCATAGAGACGTAGATGATGGATCCCTATTGAAGGAGGGAATCAGGTTAAAATCTGTAGGTGAATATTCTCTAGGGTCCTGAAACTCTCTTCTATGCAAGCTATATAATGCAGTGGGCGAAGAGATCATAATTGTCTGTATGACTGGCTGGAGTCTTGGGTTAATACACCTTTTAGATCTGTACTCTCTGCTATTCCCTTCCTAGAGAACAATTGATCATTTATATCTCGTCTCCTCATTCCCTGTCTTTGTAGAGTGAGGCTCACTGGGAATAAGATTTTTTTTTTAACTTTGGGATAGTTCTAAGTTTTGCTGCTGCATGTTCCTGTGGGCTGCTTTTCATGATATCTGGTTGATCCAAGGAGCCAGCTTTTTTGTAGGAATTTCAATGGCGCTTCCATTGTTGAGTATTTATAATAGCATCAGCATCTACAGGTTAGATAATGGAATCACAGTTCCTAGTAGAAGAGACACTAAAATGATTAAACATTGACCCAAAGTATCTCATCCTGGTACAGATACCCATAGGTCTGGTGTGAGGTCCTGCGAGTGGGGTGTTCCACTTTTGATAGTTGTGGTCAACTTTTTCTAGGTGCACAGCTATATGTTGGGTGCAGTAACCACTTAAAGAAACTGTAAACAGAGGCTCTCTGAGTATCATAGTGCGCAACACCATCACCAAGTCTGGTGTACCTCAGCTGTGCAGTAAGACAGAGCAGTAGAGCAGAACTCCATTGAGTGATGCATGTGTTGTGTGGGCAGTGAATGAATAGGTCTTAGTTTAGGGAGATTCTGGACATAATTGAATAAGATCTGTAGGAAGAGAAGTGAACATGACTTTTGGATATGCATGAAGTTGAGAGTTGGTGCTCCTACCTGAATCCAACCTGTGTTCAGTGTCCTGCTCAGACAGGTTCTGAGCACTTAGAGTTGGTGTTCATAGTGACTGGGTACAGTAAGGCTCGCAGGAAACACCAGGGTTGGTTGAGCTTAGGAGATTTCCAGTGGTGAACCTGATGTTTCCCTTGTGCCTCTGCCATGATATCATGAGGTTCTGGGGAGCCACATGGATCCTCATAATTTGAGAAGCCTTTGAATCCTGAATTATTCCTGATGACATGAGTAGCAATAATGTATAAAATGGAAAGTAACAACCCACTAAAAAAGAGAGAGAGCTAAAAGCTAAAGGGAGTCAGTTTTTACCCATGGTATCTCACCCTTGTGCAGATATGTTCTGAACACAGAAAGAGACCCTGCTAGAGATGCAAACCATGTTGCTGGGCCATGGGTCAACTTTCTACGTCCATGACTCAATGTGGGGTGTCGGCCTCACATAAAGAAGTGCAAACCCAGCCTTCCTGGGCAGAAGAATACTTAAATGCATCACCATAACTGGTGGGCTTGGAAGTTTAAAGGGTGTGCGGCTCCAGGTCATATTGTTCCAAGGTATGCGGTAGTCCCTAGAAGCCACAGGACTGTGAAACACCTATAGATGTTGATGCCAGTTGTTCAGATGTGAAAATGTGAACACGTATACTGTATAGAATGGAAATGGAAATGCTACTGGAGTCACATTCGCCTTGCATGCTGATCTTTAAAGCTATGTTCACAGATTTCTCCAAATACCTGTAGACCAACTGAAAGGATTCTCAAGGAGAATAGGTGCATGGTGGATGACAGTCTGTCCATAATTTCAAGAGAAATCGGTAAATCTTTGTTGCAACATCAAGATATGATGAGCAAAGGTATGTGTGGGTGTGAATGTGAAAGGGCTATCTTTCACCCGGAAGCTCTGCTGTGTGCCGTGGCCTAACCAGCCAGGTGGAGTTGACGTATAATATTGGTGTACTGTTCCCTGAGTGGATAGCATAAGGCTCAGAAGAATGTCAATTGTTGTGGCTTCTGGACCAGTGATGAGGATGGACTGGTAGGTTTCACGGAGCTGCCTGCCTTTATATCGTAATGAACTGGGGAGTCGTCTGTGGCTGAAGCAGCGACAGCATTCTTTCATGGGTCCTATCTGCACAATGTGAACACAAAGATTTTTCAGAAGGCAAGTTGATTCCAAGAGGAGAACGAAGAAATACTAGAGGTCTTCTACCTCTGTCTCGGGTTCCATACATATCAAGTAGGCATAGAGACGTGGATGATGGATCCCTATTGAAGGAGAGATTTTGGTTAAAAAAGGTAGGTGAATATTCTCTAGGGGTGTTGATCTCTCTTGTGTGCAGCCTGTCGAAAGCAGTGGGCGGAGAGATCATAATTGCCTGTATGACTGCCTGGAGTCTCAGGTTAATCCAACTTTGAGATCTGTGCTGTGTGCTATTCCCTGCCTAGAGAAGAACTGATCGTTTATACCTTGTCTGCTCATTCTCTGTCTGTAGAATGAGGCTCACTGGGAACACGATTTTTTGTTTGACCTTGGGATAGTTCTTGTTTTGCTGCCGCATGTTCCTGTGGGCTGCTTTTCATGATATCTGGTTGGTCCAAGGAGCCAGCCTTTTTGTAGGCATTTCGAGGGTGCTTCCATTGTTGAGTATTCCTAATAGCCTCAGCATCTGCAGGTTAGATAATGGAATCACAGTTCCTAATAGAAAAGGCACTAAAAGGAGTGAACTTTGACCCAAGGTATCTCATCCTGGTACAGATACTCATAGGTCTGGTGTGAGGTCCTGCGAGTGGGGTGTTCCACTTTTGATAGTTGTGGTCAACTGTTTCTAGGTGCATAGTTAAATGTTTGGTGCAGTAACCACTTAAAGGACCTGTTCAATTCAGTTCAGTTCAGTCACTCAGTCGTGTCTGACTCTTTCTTACCCCATGAGTCACAGCACCGCAGGCCTCCCTGTTAATCACCATCTCTCGGAGTTCACTCAGACTCACGTCCATTGAGTCTGTGATGCCATCCAGCCATCTCATCCTCGGTCGTCCCCTTCTCCTCCTGCCCCCAATCCCTTCCAGCATCGAAGTCTTTTCAATGAGTCAACTCTTCGCATGAGGTGGCCAAAGTACTGAAGTTTCAGCTTTAGCATCATTCCTTCCAAATAAATCCCAGGGTTGATCTCCTTCAGAATGGACTGATTGGATCTCCCTGCAGAGAAGGCAATGGCACCCCACTCCAGTACTCTTGCCTGGAAAATCCCATGGACTGAGGAGCCTGGTGGGCTGCAGTCCATGGGGTCACTAAGAATTGGACATGACAGAGCGACTTCCCTTTCACTTGTCACTTTCATGCATTGGAAAAGGAAATGGCAACCCACTCCAGTGTTCTTGCCTGAAGAATCCCAGGCGTTGGGGAGCCTGGTGGGCTGCCATCTTTGGGGTCACAGAGTCGGACACGACCGAAGCGACTTAGCAGCAGCAGCAGCAGCATACAGGTACTGTTCACTTTGACAATGTGTAAACACTGCCTGTCTAGGTGAGTTAGACTCTCCAGGCACATTGGTGTGGTGTTTTGTTCGGTGCAGTTCTGAGTGTGGAGCTCCAATGACCTTAACTCTCTCGAGAAAGTTATAAGCACCTTTAAAACTTTAACTGAGCTTCCAAAATCTTCAGGATGACTTTGGGGATCCAATTCTCAAAGTTTAACAGGAACTTATAGAAAAGAAAAGGTTAATTCCACTGAAATGAACAGAGATCTGAAACACCTGTTTCTCTCTGGGTCCTTATCCTTCTGACTCTGTACAGTATGTAGAGTAGTGAGGACAGTTTCGAGAGGGAAGGATGCAAATTGCAGGGTCCTAGGTCATCATGTTCTAGGTATAAATCTTGCGTGAGATTCAAGGATGTGGCAGGGGTGATGAGGAATGATGCATTTAAGAGTGTGAAAGGGACCAGCAGGGCCTCCACCTTGAAGCAATGCATTATGCAGTGTTCTGCAAAGAAATGCTATTGACTTAAGCCAGTAAACAGAGCTATCCCGGTTAGAGTACTGTGCAACTGGTTCATCAGAGCTGGTGACCTTTGGACTACAGGAGGCTATGGGACTCCAGGTGATATTCCTCCAAGATATCAGGAAGGTGCTGGAAGCCACAGAGATGCCAAAATAAGTTGATTATGATATCAGTAGTCCAGATCTGAAAAGGTACCCATGTATAAAGTAAATGATAGAAACATAAATGCTTACAGAGTGACACTCATCTTGCTTGCTGATCATTTCTCTTACACTCATATATTGCCTCAGATACCTGTGGACCAACTGAAGATTTTCTCAAGAAGAGGGGATTCAAACTGGATGACAGTGTGTACATGATTTAAAGGATAACTGGTAAATATTTGTTGTAGCATCAGGATATGATGATGAAAGTCATGTGTGGGTGTGAGGGTAAAGGGCAATACTCTGCCTGGAAGCCATACTGTGTGTAGTGCCCTACCCAGCCAGGTACAGTTCATGTAGAATTAGTGTACTGTGCCCTGGATGGGTAGCGTAAGGCTCACAAGATCATCATTTGTGGTGTCTTCTTCACCATGATGTGGATGGATTTGCAGGTTTCAATTTGCTATCTGTCTCGGTATCACAATGATCTGGGGATTCATCTGTGGCTCAGGCATCATCAGGATGATTTTCTTGGTCTGTCCTGACAAAAGGAACACAAAGATTTTTCAGAAGCCAAGATGATTCCTTAGAGGAGATGTGAGGAATACTACTAGAGGATTTCTCTCTCTCTCTCTCTCTCTTTCTTTCTCTCTCTCTCTCACACACACACTCTTGGTCACTCTCTTTCTGTCCTTGTGTGTCTGTACATGTCAGATTTCATACATATCAAGAAGGCTTAGAGAAGTGGATGTTCACCATCGAGAGAAGGAGACATACAGGTTGCACTCAATGGGTGGATATTCTCTGTTGGTCTGGGTATATCTCGAGTGCAGCCTATTGCATGCATTGGGTTAGAGATCATAGGTGCTTCTAAGATAGTCCAGGGTCTTAGCTAGATTGATGAGAGACAGCCCTGCTGTGAGCAATACCCCACCTAGACAGGTATTGATCCTGTAGACCTCTTGTAATCAGCATAAAATAAGGCTACAAGGCATGAGATTTGTGGTGGACATTAGAGCAGTTCTAGTGCTGGAGCGATATGTGGCCATCTGACACTTGCCATGGTATCTTGAAGGTCCAGAGAACCTGCAGCATTAGGCATTTTGAGGATGCTTCCAGTGTTTGAATATTCCTACGAACATTAGCACCTACAGCTTAACAATGGAAACAGTTCCTATAAAGAAACGAAGGAAAGGGAGTAAGCTTTTACTCATTGAACCTCATCCTGGTGCAGATACATCGAGAAAAAATGATGACATCCTGAGAGAGGTGTGTGATCCATGTTTGAGCATAGTGGGTCAGCTTTTTCTAGGTCCACAGCTAAATCTTGGGTGCAGTCATCAAGGTATGGTGCTCATAGGGAAGGAAACTTTATCGCAGTGTGGAATGTGGTGCAGGAGGAAGTTTTCCACCATGAGGCTGTGGCATGTGCAGTGCCCTGCCCAGATAGGCACTATTCAGGTAAACTAGATGTAGAGAGTGCCTTTCTGGGTTGTGTAATGTGCAACAGGAGTATGTCCTATGGTGGCCTCTGAGGCAGTCTTGTGTATAGGTTTGCTCGTGACTCTGAGCGTTCTTCCATAAATTCAGGAGTGCTGTAGGAGTCTTGAAGATATCTGTTCTGTGACTGTGATTTCTGTGGTCCATTCTGAAATATTGAAATCTGATAATCTGGGTAAAGGAAGGGTACTTCTCAATAGTTTATCGTAGAACTGGAACATGCTGAATATCTCTGGGATTTCAATGTTCTCCTGTAGTACAGAGAACTTGTGAGGAAGTTCTGAACGGGAGTAGGATGAAAATTGAAGGGCAGTGAGATAACATGGTCTAAGAATAAGGAAAATCATGTGAGCATTCATCAGGATCTAATGGGTAGTTTTCTCAAAGCTAGATGATAAACTGAGCAGTCCAGAGTGTATGGCCTTACCCTTGGTGCCTTGCTGGGGGAAGCGCCTTGCCCATTCAGGTGCTGTTCATGTAGACTCCCTGTGAATGGCCTGCCTGTGTAGAGTAAAGCTCACTATAACATCATTTGTGGTGGCCTCTGGACCAGTGACTTTGATGGAATTGCAGGCGGCCTGGAACTGTCCTCCTTGATGTCATAATGACCCTGGTTTCATCTGTGCCTTTAGCATCCTCTGGAAGATGTCAGAGGTCTTCTCACAATGTGAACACAGAGATTTTACAGGGGGCAAGGTGATACCTATAAGGAGAAGAGAGAAATATGAGATGTCTTTCATCTCTGGTCCTCCTTCATCTGAAGTAAGTATAAAGGGGAGTGAAGGGGACAACTCCTGAGGATGGATACAGAATTCACATGGTGGGTGGATATTTGCTTGGTGTCTGGATATATCTTGCATGGAGCCATCAGGATTTGCTGGCACAAATATGGAAGAAGTTTGGAAGAGGATAATGGGGACCTGGATGTGCCTAGACATGAAAAGTTTCTGTGTCTGGTTCCCTATACAAACAGGTGTTTTTCGTATTGACAATGTATGAACACCCTCTGGGTGAGTAAGACTCTCCAGGATTGTTGGTGGGGTGTTATTGTGGTGGGTGCAATTTTGAATGGGAAGCTTCAAATGTCCTTAGGTTCATCTAGAATGTTAGGAGCAGCCTTAAAACATGACACTCTGAAATATTCAGTATGATTTATGAGTTCCATTAAAAAAAAAAAAAAGAATAGGTACTGNTCTGTGTCTGGTTCCCTATACAAACAGGTGTTTTTCGTATTGACAATGTATGAACACCCTCTGGGTGAGTAAGACTCTCCAGGATTGTTGGTGGGGTATTATTGTGGTGGGTGCAATTTTGAATGGGAAGCTTCAAATGTCCTTAGGTTCATCCAGAATGTTAGGAGCAGCCTTAAAACATAACACTCTGAAATATTCAGTATGATTTATGAGTTCCATTAAAAAAAAAAAAAAAGAATAGGTACTGGTTAGAAAAGGGAAGGGTACCTCCTTTGAAGGTAAGAGAGATCTGAAAATCTGAAACACCTTTTTCTCTCTGGGTCCTCATCCTTCTGAGTGTGTACACTATGTAGAAATAGTGGGGATAATCTTGATTTGGGGGAGTGCACGTTGAAAGGCAGTGGGTCACCACTTTCAAGTTTATATATAAATTTGGTGATGTCCAAGGATGTGGTAGGAGTCATTAGGAATGTTTCATAAGAGAGTGTGGAGTGGGCAAGTAGGGCCTCCATATTGAGGCCAATTTGTGTGCTGTGAGCTGCCTAATGAAGTATGTACTGACTACCTGGTTCTTTATTATGGGTGGCCTTTAGAATATGGTTGGGAAATAGAAAATGTTGTGAACCCTGAGAGAGATAAAGACTATGTTGGTGGGCCATGGATCAATCATTTCTAGGTCCATACCTAAATGTTGTGTGTAGTCATCACTTAAAGAATTGTTAACAGAGCCTTTCTGAGTAGAGTAATATGCAAATGCATCATCATGACTACTGGCCTTGGACAATGGAAAGGTGTGGGGCCCCAGGTAATATTATTCTAAAATATCAGGGAGGCTGTGGAGCTGCCAAACATACCTTGATTATGTCAGTACTTCACACCTGAAAATATGACTATGTATAATGTAGAGAATGGAAAGATAAATGCTAGTGGAATCACATTCGCCTTGCTTGATGATCATTTACCCTGTGTTCACATATTTCTCCAGATACCTGTAGACCAGCTGAGGGGATTCTGAAGGAGAAGCGATATGACTTAGATGAAATTGTGTCCATATTTTAAAGGGAAATCAGTAAATATTTGTTGTAACATCAGAATGTGGTGAGCAAAACTATGTGCAGTTGTGAGGGTCGATAGGCAAACTTCCACCTGGAAGTCCTCCTGTGTGCAGTGCCCTGCCCATACAGGTGCAGTTCATGTAGAATTGGTGTACTGTGCCACAGCTGGGTAGAATAAGGCTCACAAGAACATCATTTATGGTGGCTTCTGCACCAGTGATGTGGTTGGAGTTACAGGTTTCACTGGGGTGCCTGCCCTTCCAATGACATGGGCTTTCATATATGCCTCAGGCATCCCAGTAGGTTTTCATTTTTCCTATTGACACAATGTGAACACAATAATTTTTCAGAAGGCTAGATGATTCCTAAGAGGAGAAGAGACAAATACTGGAGGTGTTTTCTCTCTGTCTCTTGGTTTTTGTACATCTCAAGTAGGCATAGTGCAATAGATGGTGGATATCTATTGAAGGAGAGATGCAGCTTACAATCAGTGTGCATATTCATATTGGGATCTGGATATATCTTGCATGTAGCCATTGGTATGTGATGCAGAGAGATCTTAACTGCTCCTGATACAGCCCAGTTCTTGGACTGATGGATCAGTGACAGCATTGCTGTATGCAATGTCCTGCCTATACAGGACATTGTAGATATCGTGTAATAAGTATCTGTGTGGCTAGAATAAGGCTCACAAGGAACATGATTTCTGGTTGACAATGGAGTTGCATATGTCCTTGACTATTTTCCATGATATCATGAGGGTATAGGGAGCCAGGTGGTTTCTAGGCCTTTGAGGATGCTTCCAGTGCTTGAATATTTCTAATATCATTTGAACCTTCATGGTAGATGAGGGAAGAATCTGCCAATGATTCTCATATATGTTTGGATACACATGGAAGTTGACTATACTCTCAAAGAGCTGCAATGCAACTTTGAGGGTAGTGGGATAACTTTTGCAACAACAGAAAATAAATCACGGGTGCAGTGATCAAGGTATCATGGAAAGACACAAGAAAATTGAAGGAAATCCTGGGAAGTGCACTAAGCAGGTCCTCCAGCTCGAGGCCAAGCTGTATGCCATGCCCTGCCCAACCAGATACTGTTGATTTAGACTCCCTGTAAAAGCACCTGCCTGTTCAGAATAAGGCTCACAAGAGGATCATTTATGGTGGCCTCTGAACCAGTGATGTACGTGGAGTTGCAGGGTCCTTGAGCTGGCTGCCTTGATGTCACAATGACCCTGGAGTCATCTGTGCCTCTAGTATCTTCTGGAAGATGTCAGTGGGTCTCTCCTTGCAATGTGAATCCCAAGAATTTCCAGAGGGTAGGATGATACGTATGACAAGAATATAGAAACCTGAGATTCTTTTCTGTCTCTTATCCTAAAGGGGATCGAAAGGGACAGTCCCTGAGGAGGGAAAAAGGATTCAAATGTGGGTGGATATTCCCTCAGTGTCCGTATATATCATGCATAGAGCCATCAGGATGTGGAGGCAAGAGATACAGAAGCTAAATGTAAGAGGATGATGGGGACTGGGGTGTGCCTACACATTACAGATTTCTTGTGTTTAGTGCCCCACCCAAACAGGTACTTTTTTTTTTTTTTTTGACAATGTGTAAACACTACCTTTCTAGGTGAGTACGACTCTTCAGGCATGTTGGTGTGGTGTTATTTGTGTTCAGTGCAATTTTGAGCATGGAGCTCCAATGTACTTTACTCCTTCCAAAACGTTATGAGCACCTTTAAAACTTTAAATGAGACTCTGAAATCCTTAGTATAACTTACGGGTTTCATTTCTCAAAGTTTAACAGGAATTGTTAGAAAGAGAAGGTTAATTCCTCTGAAATGAAGAGAGAACTGAAACACCTATTTCTATCTGAGTCCTCATCTTTCTGACTGTGTACAGTACATAGAGTAGTGAGGACGGTCTCCTGAGGGCAGGGTGCAAGTTACAGGGCCATAGGTCACTATTTTCAAGTTCTATACATAAATCTTGGGTGAATTTCAAGGCCGTTGTAGGAGTAATGGGGAATGATACATTTAAGAGTGTGAAAGGGACAAGCATGGGCTCCACCTTGAGGTCACGCATTGTGCAGTGCCCTGATATCAGAAGTGCTATTGACTTGCACTACCAGTAAGAGCTTTCCTCTTAGAGTACTGTGTAACTAATTCATCATTGCTGGTGGCCTTTGGACCAGGGTTGGGTGTGGACTCCAGGTGATATTCCTACAATATGTCAGGGAGGTGCTTGGGGCCACAGAGATGTCAATATATGTTGATTATGATCTCAGTAATCCAGACCTGAAAATGTGCCCATGTATAAAGTATATGATAGAAACATGAATAGAGTCACATTCATCTTGCTTGCTGATCATTTCTCTTATGCTTATATATTGCTTCAGATACGTGTGGACCAGCTGAAGAAATTCTCAAGAAGAGGAGATGCAAACTGGATGACAATATGTCCATGATTTAAATAAAACTGGTAAATCTTTGTTGTATCATCAGGATATGATGATGAAGTTATGTGTAGGCATGAGGGTAAAGGGCAGTCCTCTGCCTGGAAGCCATGCTGTGTGCAGTGCCCTATCCAGCCAGGTGCAGTTCATGTAGAATCAATGTACTGTGCCCCGGATGGGTAGCGTAAGGCTCACAAGAACATCATTTGTGGTGTCTTCTGGACCAGTGATGTGGATGCATTTGCAGGTTTCACTGAGCTACCTGCCTCGGTATCATAATGATTTGGGGAGTCATCTGTGGCTCAGGTATTTTCAGGATGATTTCATTGGTTTGTCTTTACAATGAGAATATAGAGATTTTTCAGAAGGCAAGATGATTCCTTAGAGGAAAATGAGAAATACTAGAGGTTTTCTGTGTGTGTGTGTGTGTCTGTTCGTCTCAGGTTTCATACATCTCAAGAAGGCATAGAGAAGTGGATGGTCAATTTCTAGAGAAGGAGATATTTGGGTTGCAGTCAATGGTTGGATATTCTCTAGGGATCTGAGTATATCTCGAATGCAGCCTATTGGAATCAATCGGGTGAGAGATCATAGTGCTTCTGAGATAGCCCAGGATCTTGGGTTGGTTGATCAGAGACAGCCCTGCTGTGTGCAATACTCCCCTAAACAGGTACTGATATTGTAGAGCTCATGTAATCAAGATAGAATAAAGCTTACAAGGAATGAAATTTATGCTTGACTGTGATGCAATAATACTGCTGGAGCTGCATGTGTGCTTGTGACACTTGCCATATTATCTTGTTGGTCCAGAGAACCTGCTGCATTCTAGGCATTTTGAGGCTGTTTTCATTGTTTGAATATTCCTATGAACATCAGCACCTATAGCTTAACAATGGAAATGCAGTTCCTATGAGGAAACAAAGTAAAGAGAGTAAGATTTTAACCATAGTACCTCTTTCTGGTGCAGATACTCAGAGAGCAGGTGATGACATCCTGAAAGAGGTGTGTGATCCATGTTTGAGCATAGTCAGTCAACTTTTTCTAGATCCATAGCTAAATCTTGGTTGCAGCCATCAAGGTATGGTGCTCATAGAGCAGAAAGCTTCACTGCAGTGTAGAACATGGTACCTGAAGAGGTTTTCCACCATGAGGTGATGGCGTACACAGTGCCCTGCCAAGACTGGCACTATTCATGTAAACTAGATGTACACAGAGCCTTTCTGGGTTGTCTAATGTGCAACAGGAAAATGACCTGTGATGACCTCTGGAGCAGTCTTGGGTGTGGGGCTGCTCATGACTCTGAGCTCTCTTCCATTTCAGGAATGCTATAGGAACCATGTAGATATCTCTTGTGTGACTGTGATTTCCCTGGTCCATTCTGAAATATTGAAATCTGGTAACCTGGGAAAAGGAAGGATACTTTTCAAAAGTTTAGCATAGAACTGGGACATGCTGAATATCTCTGGGATCTCAAAGTTTTCCTGTAGTACAGAGACCTTGTGAGGAAGTTCCAAGCGGGGAGTAGAAGGAAAATTGAAGGGCACTGAGATAATATGTTTTAGGAGTATATAAAAATCATGTGTGCATTCATCAGGATCTAGTGGGGAGGGTTCTCAAATCTACATGATATACTGAGCGGTCCAGAGGACCTGCTCTTCCCCTTGGTGTCTTGCTGTGTGCAGTGCCCTGCCCAGTCAGGTGCTGTTTACTTAGACTCCTTGTGAATGACCTGCCTGTGTAGAGTAAAACTCACAATAACATCATTTTTATGGCCTCTGGACCAGTGACATGGGTGGAATCCGGGTGGCCCTGAACTGTCTGCCTTGATGTCATAATGACCCTGGTGTCATCTGTGCCTCTAGCATCTTCGGGAAGATGTCATTGGTCCTCTCCTCACAACGTGAACCGCAAGTGTTTAAAGAAGTTAAGATGATAGTTTTGAAGAGAATATAGAAACCTGAGATTCTTTTCTATCTCTGATCTTCCTACATCTGAAATAAGTATAAAGGATATTGAAAGGGACAGTCCCTGAGGAGGGAAATATGATTCAAAAGTTGGTGGATATTCCCTCAGTGTCTGGATATATCATGCATAGAGCTGTCTGGATATATCATGCATAGAGCCGTCTGGATGTGGAGGCAATAGATAACGGAAGCTAAATGGAAGAGGATGATGGGGATTGGTGAGTGCCTACAAATTAAAGGTTTTTTGTGCTAGTGCCCTGCACATAGAGGTACTGTTCACTTTCACAATGTGTGAACACTGCCTGTCTAGGTGAGTAAGACTCTCCAGTTATGTTGATGTGGTTTGATTTGTGTTCAGTGCAGTTTTGATTGTGGAGCTTCAATGTCCTTAGATCCCTCCATAAAGTTGGGAGCAGCCTTAAAACACGAGACTCTGAAATATTTAGTAAGACTTATGAGTTCCATTTCTAAAAGTTTAACAGGTACAGATAAGAAATGAAGAGAGATCTCAAACACCTTTTTCTCTCTGGGTCCTCATTTTTCTGAGTGTGTACAGTACGTAGAAATAATGAGGATATTCTAGTGATGGAGTGAGGCAAGTTGGAGGGCAGTGGGCACCATTTTCAAGTTTTATACATAAACTGGATTAGGCCCAAGGATGTGGTAGGGGTAATGAGGAATGTTTCAACTGAGAATGTGAAGTAGGCAAGCATGGCCTCCACCTTGAAACCAAACTGTGTGCCATGGCATATTTAGAGATGTAACTACTGTGCAACTGCTTCTTTATTACTGGTGGCTTTTGGAGCAGTGTTGGAAAACATAGAAAAAGTAGTGAAAACCTGAGAGAGATGAAAACCATGTTGGTGCACCATGGGTCAGTCTTTCCAACGTCCATAGCTAAATGTGTGTAGTCATCACTTAAAGAAGTGTGAACAGAGCCTTCCTCTGTAGAGTGATGTGCAACTGCATCATCATGACTTGTGGCCTTGGATGATGGATGGGTGTGGGGCTCCAGGTGATATTATTCCAAGATATTAGGGAGGTCTTGGATGCCACAGAGCTGTCAAATATACCTTGATTATGATCTCTGTAATTCAGTTCTGAAAATGTGACCATGTATAATGTAGAGAAGAGAAAGAGAAATGCTAATAGAATAACATTCACCTCCTTGCTGATCATTTACTCTGTGTTCACATATTTCTGCAGATACCTGTAGACCAGCTGAAGAGATTCTGAAGGAGAAGTGATGTGACTTGGACGAGATTTTGTCCATGTTTTAAAGGAAAACCATTAAATATTTGTTGTAGCATAAGGATGTGATGAGAAAAGGTATATGTGGGTGTGAGGGTCAATGGGCAATCCTCCATCTGAAGGTCCTACTGTGTGTAGTGCCCTACCCAGACAGGTGCAGTTCACGTTGAATTGGTGCACTGTGCTACAGCTAGGTAAAGTAAGGCTCACAAGAACATCATTTTTGGTGGCTTCCTGACCAGTGGTGTGGAAGGTTTCACAAGTTTCACGGAGTTGCTGCCCTTCTAATGACCCGGGGTGTCATCTGTGGCTAAGGCATTCTAGGAGGATTTCTTTGGTCCTATCTACACCATGTGAACACAAAGATTTTTCAGAAGGCTAGATGATTCCTATGAGGAGAAGAGAGAAATGCTGGAGGATTTTTCTCTCTGTCTCTCGGTTTTTGTACATCTCAAATAAGCATAGTGAAATAGATGGTGGAACCTAGTGAAGGAGAGATGCAGCTTACAATCAGTGGGTCGATATTTTCTTGGGGTCTGGATATATCTTGTGTGAAGCCATTAGTATGTGGTGCAGAGAGATCATCGCTGCTTCTAATACAGCCCAGTTCTTGGGCTGATGGATCAGTGACAGTCTTGCTGTGTGCAATGCCCTGCCTAGACAGGGGCTGTCCTTGTAGATCTCATGTAATCAGTATCTGTCTGGGTAGAATAAGGCTCACAAGAACATGACTTGTGGTTGATGATGAAGCAGTTCTAGTGTTGGAGCTGCACATGTCCTTGGCTACTTGCCATGATATCATGAGGGTACAGGGAGCCACGTGGATTCTAGGCCTTTGAGGATGCTTTCAGTGCTTGAATATTTGTAATATCATCTGAGCCTACAGGTTGGATAAGAGAAGAATCTACAAGACAGTGAACTTCTTCCAATGGTTCTCATATCTGTTCAGATACACAGAGAAGGTGACAGCATCCTCAAAAATTTGTGATGCAAATGTGAAGGCATTGTGACAAATTTTTCGAAAGCTGAAACTAAATATTGAATGCTGTATTCAAGGTATGGTGGGAAAACACAAGAAAATGCATGGTAAGTGCACTAAGCAGGTCCTCCAGCTCGATACCAAGCTGTATGTCATGCCCTGCCCAGCCAGGTGCTGTTGACATAAATGCACCTCCTTGTAAATGCACCTTTCTGGGCAGAGTAAAGCTCACAAGAGCATTGTTTGTTTTAATGTTGTTCTAGCTAAATGTTGGGTATAGCCATCACTTAAGGAAGTATAAACAGAGCCTTGCTGGGTAGAGTAATGTGCAACTGCATCATCATTACTGGTGGCCTTTGATGATGGATGGGTGTGGGATTCCTGGTGATATCATTCCAAGGTATCAGGGAGGCCTTGGAAGCCACAGAGCTGTCAAAATAAAACAAAAACAAAAACTTGATTATTATCTCAGTAGTTCAGATCTGAAAATGTGACCATGAATAATGTAGATAATGGAAAATAAATGCTAGTGGAATCACATTAACCTTGCTTGCTAATCATTTACCCTATGTTCACATATTTCTCCAGATACCTGTAGACCATCTGAAGAAATTCTGAAGGTGATGAGATGCAAATTGGACAAGATTTTGTCTGTGTTTTAGAGGGGAATCAGTAAATATTTTTTATAGCATCAGGATATTGTGAAAAAAAGGTATGTGTGGGTATGAGGGTCAATGGGCAATCTATCTGAAAGTCCTGCTGTGTGCAGTGCCCTACCCAGACAGGTGCAGTGCACGTAGAATTGGTATACTGTGCCACAGCTTGGTAGAGTAAAGCTCACAAGGACATCATTTGTGGTGGCTTCTGGACCAGTGACATGGAAGGAATTACAAGTTTCACTGAGCTGCCTGCCTTTATATCATAATGACCCAGGGAGTGTTCTGTGGCTCAGGCATCCTAGGAAGATTTCATTGGTTCTATCCACACCATGTGAACAGAAAGTTTTTTCAGAAGACAAGATGATTCCTAAGAGGAGAAGAAAGAAATTCTAGAGGATTTTTCTCTCTGTCTCTCGGTTTTTGTACATCTCAAGTAGGCATAGTGAAATGGATGGTGGATATAGTGAAGGAGAGATGCAGGTTACAATCAGTGGGTGGATATTCTTCAGGGATCTGGATTTATCTTAGGGGAAATCATCCAGATCTGACGCGGAGAGATCATAGCTGCTTCTAAGACAGCTCAGGGTCTTGGGTTGATGAATCAGTGACAGCCCTGCTGCCTAGAAAGGTGCTCATGTTGTAGACCTTGTGTAATCAATATCTGTCTGGGTCAAGTAGGGCTCTTAAGGAACATAATTTGTGGTTGACTTGGAGCAGTTCTGGTGTTGGATCTGCATATGTCTTTGGCTATTTGCCATGATATCATGAGGGTCCAGGGACCAAGTGGATTCTAGGCATGTTGAGGATGCTACCAGTGTTTAAATATTTCTAATATCATCTGCACTTACAGGTGCAGAAAAGGAAAAGAACTCCAACAGAGTCAAATTGTTCAAAGTCCCTTATATCTGTTCAGATACACATAAACGGATACAATATCCTTCAAGAAGTAGGATGTTAATTTGAGGGCAGTGGGACACGTTTTACAATGTCTGGAGCTTAAATCATCAATGCGGTGATCACTTATGGTGGAAAGAGAGCAGAAAATTGAAGAAGAGCATGGGAAGTGCACTAAGCAGGTCCTCCAGCTCAAGGCCACACTGTGTGTCATGCCCTTCCTACCCAGGTGCTGTTGGTGTAGACTCCCAGTAAATGCACCTGCCTGGGCAGAGTAAGGATCACAAGAGCATCTTTTCTGGTGGCCTCTGGACCAGTGATGTGGGTGAAGTTAAAGGTGTCTATTACCTGCCAATTTTGACTCCATAGTCATCCTGAGCTATGTGTGGCTCCAACTTCTTCGGGATGATTTCATTGGTCTTCTCTTCTCAATGTGAACACACAGAGTGTACAGATGTAAAGATGATTTCTAAGAGAAAAAAAAGAGGAATACAAAAAAAATTCATTCTCTCTCTCTCACTCTTTCAGTTTTTATACATCTCCAGTAGGCATAGAAACATGGATGGAGGCTATCCAGTGAAGGAGAGATGCAGGTTACTATCCGTGGGTGGATATTTTCTAAGGGTATGGATATATCTTGAGTGCAGCCATCAGGATGTGATGGACAGAGATCATAGGTGCTTCTAAGACAGCCTAGGATATTGGATTGAATGGTCAGAGACAGCCCTACTGTGGGCACTGCCCTGCTTAGACTGGTACTGATCATGTTGATCATGTGTAATCAGTATCTGGGTAGAGTACGGCTCACAGGAACATTATTTGTGCTTGACCTTGGAACAGTTCTAGTGTTGCAGCTGCATGTGTCCTTGGGCTGCTTGCCATGATGTCATAAGAGTCCTGGCAGCCACTTGGTCCTAGGCATCTTGAGGATATTTCTTTTGCTTGAATATTTTTAATAGCATCAGCATCTACAGGATAGAAAAGAGAAACACTGTTCGTATCAGAAAAGGAATTAAGGGGAGAAAGTTTTTAGCCATGGTAACTCATCTCATGCAGATATACAGAATGGTAATCAGATCCTGATAAGGTCAGAGTCAAGCTTCGGGGCCATGGGTCAACATTTTCAATGTATGTAGCTAAATCTTCAGTGCAGTTAACTATGTGTGTTGAGGAGAAGAAAATTGAAGAAGAGCTTGGGAAGTGAACTAAGCAGATCCTCCACCTCCAGGCCAAGCAGTGTGCCGTGCCCTGCCCAGACAGGTGTTTTTCACTTAAATTATCTGTGCAAGGACCTGCCTGGGTAGAGTAAGACTCACAATAACATAATCTGTGCTGGCTTTGGACCAGTGGTGTGGATGGAGTTGCAGATTTCCTTGAGTTGGCTGTCTTGATGTCATGACCCTGAGAGGGATCTGTGGCCCTGGATTCCTCAGGTTGATTCCAGTGGGCCTATCTTCACAATGTGAAAATAGAGAGCTTACAGAGGGAAAACTGATTCCTATGAAAAATAGAAATATGATATTCTAGTCTCTCTCATTTTTTGTAGATTTCAAGTAGACAAGAGAAGTGGACCTTAGATATCTAGTGATGGAGTGATTTGGGTTACAAAGCAGTGAGTGGATATTGTCTAGGGATCTGGCTATATCTTGCATGAGGCCACAAAGATGTGATGGGGACAGAAATCATAGGTGCTTCTAACACAGCATAGGGTCTTGGGATGGATGATCAGAGACAGCCCTGCTGTGTGCAATGCTCTGCCTATACAGGTACTTATCTTGTAGGTCTTGAGTAGTCAGTACATGTCTTAGTAGAGTTAGGCTCACCAGGAACATGATTTGTGGTTTACTTTGGAGCAGTTCTAGTGTTGGAGCAGTGTATGTCCTTGGCTACATGCCATGATGTTATGAGGGTCTAGGGAGCCACCTGCATTCCAGGCATTTTGAGGATGCTACCAGTGTTTTAAAATTTCCAGTATCATCCACAAGTACAGATTAGAAAAGGGCAAGAAGTGAAAGAGAGTGAACTTCTTCCAGTGTCCCTCATTTCTGTGCAGAGATACACATAGAAGGTGACAAGATCTTCAAAGAGTTGGGATGTAAGATTGATGGCAGTGGGGCAATTTTTTCAGTGTCTGGAGCTAAATACTGAGTGTAGTGAGCAAGGTATTGTGAGAAGAGAGAATAAAACTGAAGAAGAGAGTGGAAAGTGCACTAATCAGATCCTCTACCTCGAGGCCAAGCTGTGTGCCATGCCCTGCCCAGCCAGGTGCTGTTCACGTAGACTCTTTGTGAGCACCCCTGCTTGGGCAAAGTAAGGCTCACAAGAACATCACTTGTGGTGACCGCTGGACAAGTGATATGGGTCAAATTGTGAGTGGCCCTGAACTGCCTGCCTTGATGTCATAATGACCCTGGCATCGTCTGTGCATCTATAATCCTTGGGAAGATGTCAGTGATCCTCTCCTCAAAATGTAAACACAGAAAGTTTACAAGGGTAATATGATATGATACCTATAAGAAAAAGAGATAATACAAGATGCTTTTCTCTCTCTGGTCCTTGTACATCTGAAGTACATATAAACTGAAGTGAAGGGGATAGCCATTGAGGATGGATAAAAGAATCACAAACTGGTTGGATATTCCCTTGGTATCTGGATATATCTTGCATGGAGCCATCAGAGTTGGAGGGAAGAGATATAGAAGCTACTTGGAAGAGTATAATGGGGACTGCATTGTGCCTATACATTAAAGAGTTCTTGTGCAGAGTGTCTTACTCAGACAGGTACTCTTCACATTGACAATGTGTGAACAGTGCCTGTCTGCGTAAGACTCTCTAGGAACATTGGTGCTGTGTTATTTGTTTCACATGAACTTTGGAGTGTGTACCTCCAAGTATCCTTAGTTCCTGCGAGAAGTTACGAACACCCTTAAAACATCTGAGTCTCTGAAATATTCAGTATGACTTAGGTGTTCCATTTCTAAAATTTAAACAGGAACAGGTTAGAAACAAGAGATAAATTCCTTTGAACTGAAGAGAGATCTGAAACACCTATTTCTTTCTGGGTCCTCATCCTTCTGAGTGTGTACAGTAGGTAGAAGTAGTGAAGACAGTCTTGTGAGTGAGGGATGTAATTTGATTGTCAGTGGGTCACCATTTTCCAGTTCTATACATAATTCTTTGGTGATGTCCAAGGTTGTACTAGGAGTAATGAGGAATGTTTCATTCTAGAGTGTTAAGGGGACAAGCAGAGTCTCCACTTAAAGGCCATGCTGTGTGCATTTCCATGCCTAGAGAGGTGCTGGTGACTTCAACTACCTGTAGACAGAGCCTTCCTAGGTAGAGTACTATGCACCTGGTTCATCATTACTGGTGGCCTTTAGACCAGGGGTGGGTATGGGGCTACATGTGATATACCTCCAAGATGTTAAGAAGGCCTTCAAAGCCACCTAGATATCAAACATATGTTGATTATGATCTCAGGAGTCCAGATCTGAAAATGTGCCCATGTGTAAAGTAGAAAATAGAAAGATAAATGATAAGAGAATTGCATTTATCTTGCTTGCCAATCATTTCCCTTATGCGCACACATTTCTTCAGATACTTGTTGACCAGTTAAAGAGATTATCAAGGAGAAGGAGATGCACATGACACAAAAGTGTATCCATAATTTAAAGGGAATTCAGTAAATTTTTGTTGTAGTATCAAGATATGTTGAGAAAAGGTATGTGTGGGTGTGAGGGTAAAAGGGAAGTCTCCACCTGGAAGACCTGCTGTGTGCAGTGCTCTGCCCAGACAGGTGAAGTTCACATAGAACCTGTGTACCGTGCTGCAGCTGGGTAGAGTAAGGCTCACAAGAACATCGCTTGTGGTGTCTTTTTGACCAGTGATCTGGAAGGTTTCCAGGTTTCATTGACGTGCCTATCTTTATATCATAATGATCTCAGGAGTTGTCTGTGGCTCACACATCCTGGGATGATTTCATTAGTCCCGTCCACAAAATGTAAATGGCAAAATGTTTCCTAAGAGGAGAAGAGAAATACTAGAGGTTTTCTCTCTTGCTGTCTCTCTTGGTTTTCATACATCTCAAGTAGGCATAGTGAAGTGGATAGTTGATACCTAATGAAGGAGAGTTTCAGGTTACAGTCAGTGGGTGAATATTCTCTAGAGATCTGGATATATATTCCATGCAGCCATTAGGATGTGATGCAGAGATCATAGGTGCTTCTCAGACAGACCAGGATTTTGGGTTGATCACTGGTGAGAACACTGCTATGTGCAATGCCATACCTAGAGAGGTACTGACCAAGTATATCTCATGTAATCAGTATCTGTCTGGGTAGAATAAGGCTCCTAAGCAACATGATTTGTGGTTATCCTTGGAGAAGTTGTAGTGTTGGAGCTGTATATGTCCTTGGATACTTGCCATGATGTCATGAGGGTCCACGGAGTCACGTGGATTCTAGGCATTTAGAGGATGCTTCCAGTGCTTGAATATTTATTTTATCATCTGTACCTATCAGTTAGAAATGGGAAGGAACTGCAAGAGAGTGAACTTCTTCCAGAGTCCCTCATCTCTGTGGAGATACACATAAGTGGTGACAAGAACCTCAAAGAGGTGGGCTGCACAAAGAGGGCAGTGGGACAAGTTTTTCAATGTCTGGAGCAAAATCTTGAGTGCTGTGGTCAAGGTATGGTGGGAAGAGAGAAGAAAATTGAAGAAGAGTGTTGGATGTGCACTAGGCATGTCCTCCACCTCGAGGCCACACTCTGTGGCATGCCCTGCCTAGTCAGTTGCTGTTACATACACTCCCTATAAACACACCTGATGGCAGAGTAAGGTTCACAAGAACATTGTTTGTGGTGGCTCTGGACCAGTGGTATGAGTCGAGTTGTAGGTGTCCTTGAGCTGCCTTCCTTGATGTCATAATGACCCTGGAGTCATCTGTGCCTCTAGCATCCTTGGGAAGATGTCAGTGGTCCTCTCCTCACAATGTGAATGCCAAGAGTTTTCAGAGGGTAAGAGTATATGTATGAGGAGAACATAGAAATACGACATGCTTTTCTTTCTCTGATCCTCCTATATCTGAAGTATAAAGAGGATTGAAAGGGACAGTCCCTGAGAATGGAGAAAAGGTTTACAAAGTGTGTGGATATTTCTGTGGTATATGGATATACCTTGCAAGGAGCCATCAGGATGTGGAGGCAAGAGAGATGGAAACTACATGGAAGAGGGTAATGGGGACTGGGTTGTACCTACACATTAAAGATTTCTTGTATGTACTGCCCTACACATATACTTTGACAATGTATGAACAGTGCTTGTCTGCATGAGCAAGACTCTCCAAGCATGTTTTAGTGGTGTTATTTGTGTCAGGTCCAGTTTTATTGTGGAGCTTTAATTGTCCATAGTTCACTCCATAAAGTTATGAGTATGCTTAAAAACAGCTGAGTTTCTGAAATCTTCAGTATGACTTAGGGGTTCTATTTCTAAAACTTGAACAGGAACTGTTACAAAAGATAAGGTTAATTCCTTTGAAATGAAGAGAAATCTGGAATACCTATCTCTCACTGGGTCCTCATCCATCTGAGTGTGTACAGTAAGCAGAAATAGTGAGGACTGTCTAGTGAGGGAGGGATGCAATTTGGAGGGCAGTGGGTCACCATTTTCAAGTTCTATGCATAAATCTTGATTGACGTCCAAGGAAGTGGTAGGACTACCATGTTTCATTTGAAAGTGTTAAGGGGACAAGCAGGGCCTCCAGCAAAAGGAAATGCATTGTGCAATGTTCCACCTAGGGAAGTGCTGTTGATTTCATCTACAAGTAAACAGAGCCTTCCTGGGCAGAGTAACACAACTGGTTCATCATTATTGGTGGCCTTTGTACAGGGGTTGGTGTGAGGCTCCAGATGATATTCCTCCAAGATGTCAGGAAGGCCTTGCAAGCCATAGAAATATCTAACATATATTGATTATGATCTCAGTAGGCTATATCTGAAAATGTTCCCATGTGTAGACAATAGAAAGATAAATGCTAGTTGAATCACATTCATCTTGCTTGCTGATCATTTCCCTTATGCTCACACATTTTTTCAGATGCCTGTAGACCAGCTGAAGAGATTCTCCAGCAGAAGAGACTATAAACAAGAAGAGATGCAAATTGGATGACAGTGTGTCCAAGTTTTAAAGGGAAATTAAAATATCTTTGAAATATTTGGAAATACATTTTGAAATATCTTGGAAATTGAAATATCAGGATATGATGAGCAAAGGTATGTGTGGGTGTGAGGGTCAATGAGCAATCCTCCATCTGGAAACCCTGATGTGTTCAGTGCCCTGCCCAGACAAGTGCAGTTCATGTAGAACCAGTGTACTGTGCCACGGCTGGGTAGAGCAAGGCTCACAAGAACATCATTTGTGTTGTCTTCTGGACCAGTGATGTGAATGGCTTTGCAGATTTCCATGAGCTGCCTGCCTTTATATTATAATGACCCAGGGAGTCATCTGTGGCTCAGGCATCCTCAGGATGGTCTTTGGTCCTATCTGCTTAATGTGAACACAAAGATTTTTCAGTAGGCACGATGATTCTTAAGAGGAGAAGAGAGAAATGCTAGAGGTTTTCTCTCTCTTTCTTGGTTTTCATACATCTCAAAAAGACATAGTGAAGTGGATGGGGTATATCTAGTGAAGGAGAGATTCAGGTTAAAGTCTGATTCAGGTGGATATTCTCTAGGTGTCTGCATATATCTTCTGTGCAGCCATCAGGATGCAATGCAGAGGTCATAGGTGTTTTTAGGACAGCCCAGGGTCTTGGGTTGATCAATCGGTGAGAGCACTGCTGTGTGAAAATGCCTTACCCAGACAGGCACTGACCAAGTATACCTCATATAATTAGTATATGTCTGGGTAGAGTAAAGCTCACAAGGAAAATGATTTGTGGTTGACCTTGGAGCAGTTCTAGTGTTGAAGCTGCCTATGTCCTTGGCTACTTGCCATGATATCATGAGGATCCAGGAAGCCATGTGGATTCTAGCCATTTTTAGGATTCTTCCAGTGCTTTGATATTTCTAATATCATCTGCACCTACAGGTTAGTATAGGGGAAAAACTGCAAGACAGTTATTTTCTTTCAATGTCCCTCACCTCTGTGCAGATACAAATAGAAGGTGACAAGGTCCTCAAAGAGGTGGAATGCAGGTTTTAGGGTAGTGGGACTTTTTTTTTTTTTAACATCTGGAGCATCTTGTATGCAGTGATCAAGGTATGGTGGGAAGAGAGAAGAAAATTGAAGAGGAGTGCGGGAAGTACTCTAATCATGACGTTTACCTTGAGGCCACACTGTTTGATGTGCCCTGCCCAGTCAGGTGCTGTTGACCTAGACTCCCTGTGAACACACCTGCCTGGTCAGAGTAAGCCTCACAAGAACATCAATTGTGGTGGCTTCTGGACCAGTGATGTGGGTGGAGTTGCAGGTGTCCTTGGGCATCTGCCTTGATGTCATAATGACCATGGAGTCATCTGTGGCTCTAGCATCCTTGGGCAGATTTCAGTAGTCCTCTCTTTACAATGTGAGCGCCAAGAGTTTACAGAGAATAAGATGATATGTATGAAAAGAAGAAGAAATAACAAGATGCTTTTCTTTCACTGGTCCTCGTACATCTGAAGTAACTATAAAGGGGAGTGAAGGGGACAGCCTCTGAGATGGAGAAGGGATTCATAACGTGGGTGGAGATTCTATGAGTGTCTGGATATATCTTGAATGGAGCCATCATGATGTGCAGGCAAGAGAGATGGGGACTGGGTAAGATGGGGACTAGGAAGAGGATAATGGGGACTAGGTTGTGCCTACACATTAAAAATTTCCTGCATGTATTGCCCTATCCAGAGAGGTATGCTTCATTTTGGCAATGTGTGAATAGTGTTTATCTGGGTGAGTACGACTTTCCAGGTACATTGGTATGGTGTTATTTGTGTCGGATGCAATTTGAGTGTGATGTTCCAAGTGTCCTTAGCTCAATCCAAAAAGTTATGACCATCCTTAAAAATATCCTTAAAAACCGAGTCTCTGAAATGTTCAGCATAACTTATAGGGGTTCCATTTTTAAAAGTTGAAGAGGAACTATAAGAAAACAGAAGTTTAATTCCTTTGAAATGAAAAGAGATATGTAACACCTACTTTTCTCTGTTTCCTCATCCTTCTGAGTATGTACAGTACGTAGAAATAGTGAGGACAGTCTAGTGAGGGAGGGATGCAAGTTGGAGGGCAGTGGGTCACCATTTTCAAGTTCTATGCATAAATCTTGGGTGAGATCCAAGGATGTGGTAGGAATAGTGCAGAATATGTCATTTGAAAGTATGAGGGGACAAGCAGGGCCTCCACATTGAGGCCATACTGTGTGCTGTGGCCCACCTAGAGAGGTAAACAGAGCTTTTCTGGGTAGAGTTCTGTGCAACTGGTTCATCATTATTGTTGGCCTTTGGACCAGGGATGGATGTGGAACTCCAGGTGATATTCTTCCAAGATGTCACGAAGGCCTTGGAAGCCACAGAGATGTTGAACATATGTTGATTATGGTCTCAGCAGTCTACTTATGAAAATGCACCCAAGCGTAAAGTGGAGAATAAAATGATAAATGCTAATAGAAACACATTCATCTTGCTTGCTGATCATTTCCCTTATGCTCACACATTACTTCAAATACCTGAAGACTAACTGAAGAGATTCTCACAGACAAGAGATGCAAATTGGACAACAGTCTGCCCATATTGAAAGGGAAATTGGCAAATCTTTGTTCTAGCATCAGGATATGATAAACAAAGTTATTGTTGATGTGAGGGTGGTAGGGCAATTTCCACCTGAAAACACTGCTGTGTGCAGTGCCCTGGCCAGACAGGTGCAGTTCATGTAGAATTGATGTAAACTGTCCGAGCTGTGTAGAATAAGGCTCACAAGAACATATTTTGTGGTGTCTTCTGGACCAATCATGTGCATGGATCTGCAGGTTTCACTTAGCTGTCTGCCTGTATATCATAATGACCTGGAAAGTTATCTATGACTCAAGCATCCTCAGGGTGAAATCACTGGTCCTATCCGCATAATGTAAATACAATGGTTTTTCAGAAGATAAGATGATTCCCAAGAAGAGAAGTGAGAAATACTAGAGATTTTCTGTCACTCTTTCTGTCTCTGGTTTCGTACATCTCAAGAAGGCATAATGAAGTGGATGGTGGATATCTAGTGAAGGAGAGATTCAGGTTACAACCAGTGGGTGTATATTATCTGGGGGTTGGGATGTATCTTCCGTGCAGCCATCAGGATGTGATGAAGAGAAATCATAGGTGCTTCTAAGACAGCCCAGGCTCTTGGGTTGATGATTGGTGAGAGTGTTTCTGTGTGAAATGCCCCACCTACACAGGTACTGTCCAAGTATACCTCGTGTAATCAGTATCTGTCTGGTAAAATAAGCCCTGCAAAGTAAATGATTTGTGGCTGACTTTAGAGCAGTTCTAGTGTTGGAGCTGCATATGTCCTTGGCTTCTTGCCATAATATCATGAGGGTCCAGGGAGCCATGTGGATTCTAGGCATTTTGAGGATGCATCATCTCACCTACAAGTTAGAAAAATGAAGGAACTTCTTTTTGAAGTTCTTCTGTTTCCTCATCCTTCTGAGAGAGAATGAACTTCTTCCAGTATCCCTCATATCTGTTCAGATACACATAAAAGGTGACAAGTTCCTCAAAGAAGTGGGAAAGAAATTTAAGGGAAGTGGGACAACTTTTTCAACATCTGGAGCTAAATCTTCACTGCAGTGATCTAGGTATGATGGGGAGACAGAAGAAAATTGAAAAAGAGCATGGGTAGTACACTCAGCATGTCCCCTAACTTGAGGCCATACTCTGTGCCATGTCCTGTGCAGTCAGGTGCTCTTGATGTAGACTCTCTGTAAAAGTACCTGCCTGGGCAGAGTAAGGCTCACAGTATATTTGTTTGTGATGGCATCTGTAACACAGAGTGTTATGGATGGACTTGCAAATGTCCTTGAGCTGGATACCTTGAAGTCATGATGACCCTGGAGTCATCTGTGACTCTAGCATCCTTGGGGACATTTCAGTGGTCCTCTCCTGACAAAGTAAAGAAAGACACTTATATGATATCTGTATCTATGAGGAAAAGAGACAAATTCAAGATGCTTTTCGCACTCTGCATCCTCATATATCTCAAACAAGCATAGAGTTGCATAGAGTGGACATCCCTCAGGGAGGAATGGTATTTGGTCATTTGGGTGTTATCTCCAGGGGCTGGATATATGCTGAGTGCAGTCATGGGCACGATGGGGAGAGAAGTCATAGCTGCTTCTCAGAGAGCGCAGGGGCTGTGGTAGATCCTCCACTGAGAGCCCTTCTGGGTAGAATGCCCTATAGGCAGTAGCTGGTCATTTCTGTTTCATGTCACTAGTGCATGTTTCCGGAGAAGACAATGGCAGCCCACTCCAGTACTCTTGCCTGGAGAATCCCAGAGATGGCAGAGCCTGGTGGGCTGCTGTCTATGGAGTTGCACAGAGCTGGATACGACTGAAGGGACTTAGCAGTGCTCACAGTGTGAACACCTACATTAGAGAAAATAAACAGTTTTTCCAGTAGAGTAAGAGAGAACTCCACTTGTCCTCCATTGCTGTTCCTCATCATTCCAGTAAGACAAAGAGCGGGACTCCACTGAGTAATGGATGTATTGTGTGGGCAGTGAATACATGTGTCTCAGTTTAGGGACATTCTTGACATCATTCAATAGGATGTGGTAGGAAGAGAGGTGAACATGACATTTGGAAGTGTGAGAAGTACAGGGTCGGTCCTCCTACCTGAATCCACCCTGTGTGTAGTGCCCTGCCCAGATAAGTACTGATCACTTAAAGTTGGTGTGAATACTGTCTGGGTAGAGTAACGTTCACAAAAAGCATCAATGGTGGTTCACCTTAAGAGAGTTCTAGTGGTGGAGCTGATGTGCCACTCTTGTGCTTACCATGATGTCATGAAGTTTCAGAGAGACACATGGATCCCTGCATTTTGAGGTATCTTTGAATACTGAAATATTCCCAATAGCATGAGCACCTACAAGTTAGAAACTGGAAACACACATCCTATGAGTAAAAGAACTAAAGAGAGTAAGCTTTTACCCATGGTTCCTCATCCTTGTGCAGATACACATAGAACAAGTGATGAGACCTTGAGAGAGATGAAAAACATGTTGTTGGGCTATGGGTCAACTTTTCTAGGTCCGTAGCTAAATGTTGGGTGTAATAATCACTTCAGTTCAGTTCAGTTCAGTTCAGTCGCTCAGTCGTGTCCGACTCTTCGCAACCCCATGAATCGCAGCATGCCAGGCCTCCCTGTCCATCATCATTTCCTGGAGTTCACTCAGACTCACATTCATCGAGTCAGTGATGCCATCCAGCCATCTCATCCTCTGTTGTCCTCTTCTCCTCCTGCCCCTACTCCCTCCCAGCATCAGAGTCTTTTCCAATGAGTAAACTCTTCTCATGAGGTGGCCAAAGTACTGGAGTTTCAGCTTTAGCATCATTCCTTCCAAAGAAATCCCAGGGCTGATCTCCTTCAGAATGGACTGGTTGGATCTCCTTGCAGTCCAAGGGACTCTCAAGAGTCTTCTCCAACACCACAGTTCAAAAGCATCAATTCTTCAGTGCTCAGGCTTCTTCACAGTCTAACTTTCACATCCATACATGACCACAGGAAAAACCATAGCCTTGACTAGACGGACTCTAGTCGGCAAAGTAATGTCTCTGCTTTTGAATATACTATCTAGGTTGGTCATAACTTTTCTTCCAAGGACTAAGTGTCTTTTAATTTCATGGCTGCAGTCACCATCTGCAGTGATTTTGAAGCTCCAAAAAATAAAGTCTGATGCTATTTCCACTGTTTCCCCATCTATTTCCCATGAAGTGATGGGACTGGATGTCATGATCATCATTTTCTGAATGTTGAGCTTTAAGCCAACTCTTTTGCTTTTCTCTTTCACTTTCATCAAGAGGCTCTTTAGTTCTTCTTCACTTTCTGCCATAAGGGTGGTATCATCAGCATATCTGAGGTTATTGATATTTCTCCCAGCAATCTTGATTCCAGCTTGTGTTTCTTCCAGTCCAGCATTTTTCATGGTGTACTCTGCATATAAGTTAAATAAATGGGGTGACAGTATACAGCCTTGATGCACTCCTTTTCTTAAAGAAGTGTAAATAGAGCATTCCTGTGTAGAATAATATGCAATTGCATCATCATGACTGATTGCCTTGGATGATGGATGGGTGTGGGCCTCTAGGTGATATTATTCTAAGATATCAGGGAGCCCCTGGAATCTACAGAGTTGTCAAACAAACTTCAATTATCATCTCTGTAGTTCAGATCTGAAAATGTGACCACATATAATGTAGAGAATGGAAACGTAAATGCTACTAGAATCACATTCACCTTACTTGTTGATCATTTACCCCATGTTCACATATTTCTCCAGATACCTGTCAACCAGCTGAAGAGATTCTCAAGGAGAAGAGATGCAAATGGGATGACAGTGTATCCATGTTTTAGAAAGAAATTGGTAAATCTTTGTTGTAGCATCAGGATATGATGAACAAAGGTATGTGTGGATGTGAGGGTGAGAGGGCAGTCCTCCACCTGAAGTCCTGCTGTGTGCAGTACCCTGCCCAGACCGGTGCAGTTCATGTAAAATCAGTGTACTGTGCTGCAGCTGGGTAGAGTAAGGCTCACAAGAACATCGTTTGTGGTGTTTTCTGGACCAGTGATGTGGATGGATTGCAGGTTTCACTGAGCTTCCTGCCTTTATATCATAATGACCCATGGAGTAATTTGTGGCTCAGGCATCCACAGGGTGATTTCATTTTTCTGTCCTCACAATGTGAACACAAAAATTTTTCAGAAAGCAAGATGATTCCTAAGAGAAGATAGAAATACTAGAAGTTCTCTCTCTCTCTCTCACTCACTGTCTTGTTTTTTTTTTTTTTTTTTTTTACATCTCAAGAAGGCATAGAGAAGTGGACTGTGGATATTTCATGAAGGAGAGATTCAGGTTACAATCAGTGGGTTGATATCCTCTAGGAATCTGGTTATATCTTGAGTGCAGTTTATAAGATGCAATGGAGTGAGAGACCATAATTTCTGTGGCAGCCCAGAGTCTTGGCTTGATCAATTGATGAGAGCCCTGCTGTGTACAATATCCTGCATAGAGAGGTCCTGATCATGTATACCTCATGTAATCAGTATCTGCCTGGATAGAATAAAGCTCACAATGAACGAAATTTGTGGTTGACCTTGGAGTAGTTCTAGTGCTGGAGCTGCATGTGTCCTTGGGATTCTTGACATGGTGTCTTGAGGGCCCAGGGAACCTCCTGCCTTCTAGGCATTTTGTGGATGTTTCCAGTCCTTGAATATTCCTGAGAGCATCAGCACCTACAGCTTAGACAATGGAAGTGCAGTTTTTATTAGGAAACTAAGCAAACGGAGTAAGCTTTTACCATGATACCTCATCCTGGTGCAAATACAAGGAGAACAGGTTAAGAGATCTTGAGAGTGGTGTGTGATCCATGTTTAAGCATATTGGTTCAACTATTTCTAGGTCCATAGCTAAATCTTGGGTGCAGTGATCAAGGTATAGTGCTAGTAGGGAAAGAAATTTCACTGCAATGTAGAATGTGGTGCCTAACAAGGTTTTCTACCATGAGGCCATGCTATGAATAGTGCCTTGCCCAGACTGACACTGTTCACGTAAACTAGATGTACATAGCACCTTTCTGGGTTGTGTAATGTGCAATATGATTATGACTTGTGGTGGCCTCTGAATGAGTCCTGGGTATGGGGATGCTAGTGACTCTGAGCTGTCTTCCATAAATTCAGCATGGCTGTAGTAGCCACACAGGTACCTGCCATGTGATTGTGATTTCCGTGGTCCATTCTAAAATATTGAAATCTGATAACCTGGAAAGGAAAGGCTAGTTCTCAATATTTTAGCATAGAACCAGAACATGCTGATTATTTCTGGGATCTGAATGTTCTCCAGGTGTACACAGAGCTTGTGAGGAAGTTCCCAAAGAGAGTAGGATGAAAATTGAAGGGCAGGAAGATAACATTTCTTAGGAGTATAGAAAATATTGTGTACAGCCATAGGGATGTGGTGGGTAGGGTTCTCAAAGCCTTATGAGATATTGAGAGGGACACAGGGTGTGTCCTTCCCCTTGGAGACTTGCTGTGTGCAGTGCTCTGCCCAGTCAGGAGCTATTCACTTAGACTCCCTATTAATGGCCTGCCTATGTAGAGTAAGACACAATAAAATTGTTTGTGGTGGCCTCTGGACCAATGACATGGATGGGGTTGTGGGTGGCCCTGAACTGCCTACCTTGATGTCATAATGACCCCACTGTCATCTGTGCCTCTAGCATCCTCGGGAAGATGTCAGCGATCCTCTCCTCACAATGTGAATACAGACAGTTTACAGAGGGTAAGATGATACCTATGAGGAGAAGAGAGAAATATGAGATGCTTTTCCCTCTGCCCCCTCATATATCTCATGTTAGCATAGAGGGGTGTGGATGGGATATCCACTGAAGGGGGGATGCAAGTTACAAAATGTGGGTGAATATTCACTCAGATTCTGGATATTTTTGCATGGAGCCTTCAGAATGTGGAAACAAGAGACATGAAACCTCCTTGGAAGCATATAGAATGGACTGTGCTGTGTTTATACATTAAAGACTTCCTGTGTGCAGTGTCCTCCTTTCCAGGCAAGTGCTGTTCACTTTGACAATGTGCAAGCAGTTAATGTGTGGGTGAGTAAGAGTCTCCAGGAATGTTGTTTTGTTATTAGTGTAGGGTTCAGTTTGAGAGTGGAGTTCAAAGTGTCCTTAACTGCACACTAGTCATGTTCCTACCCCTGAAACACTTGACTCTCAGAAATCTTCAGTATGACTTATGAGTTTCATTTATTTTTTAAATTGAAGGATATTGCTTTAAAGGATTTTGTTGTTTTCTGTCAAGCCTCAACATGAGTCAGCCATAGGTATACATATATCCCCTCACTTTTGAACCTGCCTCCCATCTCCCCCACCATACCACCCCTCTAGATTGATACAGAGCCCCTGTTTGAGTTTCCTGAGCCATACAGCAATTTCTATTTTGGCAATTTCTATTGGCTCTCTATTTTATATATGGTAATGTGAGTTTCCATGTTACTCTTTCCATACATCTCACCCTCTCCTCCCCTCTCCCCAAATCCATAAATCTATTTTCTATGTCCGTGTCTCCACTGCTGCCCTGAAAATAAATTCTTCAGTACCATTTTTCTAGATTCCGTATGTGTTGCAATATGATATTTATCTATCTATTTCTGACTCACTTCACCCTGTATAATAGGTTCTAGGTTCATACATCTCATCAGAACTGACTCAAATGTGTTCATTTTATGGCTGAGTAATATCTCCATTGTGTATATTCTTTATCCATTCATCTGTCAATCTACAGCTGGGTTGCTTCTATATTCTAGCTACTGTAAATAGTGCTGCAATGAACAAGGGGATACATTTGTCCTTTGCAATTTTAGTTTCTTTAGGGTATATGCCTAGGAGTGGGATTGCTGGGTCATATGGTGGTTTTATTCCTTTTTTTTTTTTTTTAAGGAAAATCCATACTGTCTTCAATAGTGGCTGTATCAATTTATATTCCCAGCAACAGTGCAAGAGTGTTCCCTATTCTCCACATCCTCTCCAGCATTTATTGTTGTTACTTATGGATGATGGCCATTCTGACCGATGTGAGGTGATATCTCACTGTTTCATTTGCATTTCTCTAATAATGAGCAACGTTGGGCATCTGTTCATGTGTTTGTTAGCCATCTGTGTGTCTTTTTTGGAGAAATGTCTGTATTGGTCTTTTTCCCACTTTTTGATTGCTTTGCTTCTTTTTCTGGTTTTATGAGCTGCTTGTGTATTTTGGGAATTAATCTTCTGTCAATTTTTTCATTTACTATTATTTTCTCCTATTCTGAGGGTTGTCTTTTCACCTTGCTTATAATTTCCTTTGGTGTGAAAAAGCTTTTCAGTTTAATTAGGTCCCACCCGCTTACTCTTGTTTTTATTTCCATTACTCTAGGAGGTGGCTCCTAGGGGATCTTGCTTTAATCTATGTCATTGAGTGTTATGCCTTTGTTTTCCTCTAAGAGTTTTATAGTTTCTGGTCTTCCATTTATGTCCTTAATCCATTTTGAGTATATCTTTGTGTATGATATTAGGAAGTGTTCTAATTTCATTCTTTTATATGTAGCTGTCCAGTTTCCCCAGCACCATTTATTGAAGAGGCTGTCTTTGCCCCATTGTATATTCTTGCCTCCTCTGTCAAAAATAAGGTACCCATAGATGCATGGTTTTATTTATGGACTTTCTATCTTGTTCCATTGGTCTATATTTCTGTTTTTGTGCCAGTACCATACTGTCTTGATCACTGTAGCTTTATAGTATAATTTGAAGTCAGGAAGGTTGGTTCCTCCAACCCCATTCTTCTTTCTCAAGACTGCTTTGGCTTTTCGGGGTCTTTTGTGTTTCCATATGAATTGTGAAATTTACTGTTCTAGCTCTGTGAAAAATGCCATTGGTAATTTGATAAGGATCACATTGAATCTGTAGATTGCATTTGGTAGTATAGTCATGTTCACAATACTGATTCTTCTTACCCAGGAACATGGAATATCTCTTTATCCATTTATGTCATATTTGATTTCTTTCATTAGTGTCTTATAATTTTCTCTGTCGAGTTCTTTTGTCTCCTTAGGTACGTTTATTCCTAGATATTTAATTTTTTGGTGTTGCAATGGTGAATGGGATTGATTCCTTAATTGCTCTTTCTAATTTTTCATTGTTAGTATATAGAAATGCAGTGATTTCTCTGTATTGATTTTGTATCCCACAACTTTGCTAAATTCACTGATTAGCTCTAGTAATTTTCTGATATCTTTAGGATTTTCTATGTACAGTATCCACAGTCAAAGGCTTTGGCATAGTCAATAAAGCAATAAATAGATGTTTCTCTGAAACTCTCTGGCTTTTTCTATGACCCAGCAGATGTTGGCAATTTGATCTCTGGTTCCTCTGCCTTTTCTAAAACCAGCTTGAACATCTGCAAATTCATGGTTCACGTATTGCTGAAGCCTGGCATGGAGAAGTTTGAGCATTACTTTACTACTGTGTGATGAATGCAATTGTGTGGTAGTTTGAGGATTCTTTGGCATTGCCCTTCTTTGGGATTGAAATGAAAACTGACCTTTTTCGGTCTTGTGGCCACTGCTGAGATTTCCAAATGTGCTGGCATACTGAGTGCAGCACTTTCACAGCATCATTTTTCAGGCTTTGAAATAGCGCAACTGGAATTCCATCACCTCCACTAGCTTTGTTTTTAGTGATGCTTCCTAAGGCCCACTTGACTTCACATTCCAGGATGTCTGGATCTAGGTGAGTGATCACACCATCGTTATTATCTGGTTCATGAAGATCTTTTTTGTTCAGTTCTTCTGTGTATTCTTTCCACCTCTTCTTAGTGTCTTCTGCTTCTGTTAGGTCCATTCCATTTCTGTCCTTTATTGAGTCCATCTTTGCATGAAATGTTCCCTTGGTATCTCTAATTTTCTTGAAGAGATCTATTGTCTTTCTCATT
>SJYB01005556.1:0-45194 GCA_006408585.1 Antidorcas marsupialis | reverse complement strand
TGGGGTCAGGAGGAGAAGGGGACGACCGAGTATGAGATGGCTGAATGGCATCACCGACTCGATGGATGTGAGTCTGAGTGAACTCTGGGAGTTGGTGATGGACAGGGAGGCCTGGCGTGCTGTGATTCATGGGGTCGCAAAGAGTTGGACACGACTGAGCGACTGAACTGAACTGAACTGATGTTATTTTTGAAGTGTTGGAGCATCTTCAGATAAATGCTAATACAGAGGAAATGGGTTTAGCCTCTGAGTATCTGAAAGTGGCAGGAGTAGAGAGAAAAGCCTTTTCTCCTTAGGCAGGCCTCTCTACAACATGGGGGAGGCTTTTTTAGCAAACTCAGGGAAAGAGCAGTTCAGTTCAGTTCAGTTGCTCAGTCGTGTCCGACTCTTTGCAACCCCATGAACCACAGCACGCCTGGCCTCCTTGTCCATCACCAACTCCCAGAGTCCACCCAAACCCATGCCCTTTGAGTCGGTGATGCCATCTAAACATCTCATCCTCTGTTGTCCCCTTCTCCTCCTGCCCTCAATCTTTCCCAGCACCAAGGTCTTTTCCAATTATAGGGGACTGGAATGCAAAAGTAGGAAGTCAAGAAACACTTAGAGTAACAGGTAAATTTGGCCTTGGAGTACAGAATGAAGCAGTGCAAAGACTAATAGAGTTCTGCCAAGAGAACACATTGGTCATAGCAAACACCTTCTTCCAACAACACAAGAGAAGACTCTACACATGGATATCACCAGATGGTCAACAATGATCAGATTAATTATATTCTTTGCAGCCAAAGATGGAGAAGCTCTATACAGTCAGCAAAAACAAGACGGGGAGCTGACGGTGGCTCAGATCATGAACTCCTTATTGCCAAATTCAGACTGAAATTGAAGAAAGTGGAGAAAACCACTAGACTATTCAGGTATGACCTAAATTAAATCTCTTATGACTATACGGGGAAAGAGCACAGAGAAGGAAAACCAGAGAGGGACCAGCTTGTGACTCAACAAATATCCTTTTTTTGTTTTTAACTGGAGGATAATTGCTTTACAACATTGTGTTGGCCTCTGCCATATATCAACATGAATCAGCCACAGGTATACATATGTCCAGGGGGGCTTCCCAGGTAGCTCAGAGGTTAAAGTGTTGGGGTGTCATTGCCTTCTCCGACTTTCATGCATTGGAGAAGGAAATGGCAACCCACTTCAGTGTTCTTGCCTGGAGAATCCCAGGGACCGGGGAGCCTGGTGGGCTGCCATTTATGGGGTCGCACAGAGTCGGACACAACTGAAGTGACTTAGCAGTAGCAGCAATGTATACGTTTCCATGCTATTTTCTCAGTTCGTCCCGCCCTTTCCTTCCCTACTGTGGCCACAAGTCTGTTCTCTATGTTAGCATCTCCATTGCTCCCCTGCAAATAGGTTCATCAGTACCATCATTCTAGATTCTATACATGTGCGTAAATATACAATATACAAAGTAAATCAGAAACAGATATCCTTTTCCCTACATATTGTCTCTGTCTTCTTACTTGAGCAAAGTTAAAATTAAGTTTCCTTGCTGAGCAGATTTTTCCGAAGTGTTAGGTTAACATGGTCTGTAATTGGGATACATTTGTCCAAGTTAAATCTCACAAAATCAAGAAGTGGCTGAGTTCAAACTAAAGTAAGTGTGATATATAAACGTCTTTAGTGGTCTATAACCCATACTGTAATGAGATTCCCTTGAACATAGACAAACTAAAACATTTCAATACACTCATATTGTGGTGTAAAGTCCACTGGCATTCCATATTCCAGCAGATCCAGGCCTGGGTGGGCTTTTCTTTTCTTTGCTTCTTAAATTCTTTATTTTACTAATGACCTCTGTACTCACTAGAAGCTGTTGTTAACACATTACAATGGCATTTATGAAGCATCAAGGGGGTAGAGATTTGTCTCATATTCACTCTTTTCATTCCTAAGGCTTATGTTCAGGCTTTCCTTCATGCCTGTTCACTTTCCAGAACACTCTGGTATTTTGGCAACAACACAGTCAGGACCAGCTTCTCAGAAGTACAGCTTGTGCCGTCATTCAGGGCTCTGTGCTTAGAAGGACCTCACATTTAGAAGGACCCCACACTTGGAAGGGCCCTGCACTTGGTTAATGTTCTTCTGACACTGCCTTGAGACTCCTAATAATTTTTGATGAAGGGACCACAATTTTGTACTTGGCTCTGCAAATTATGTAGCTGGTACTGAAGTCTGAACTGAACTGAACTGAATACTTGGGATTTCATATCTCAGCTTTGATCCTTCTTAGCTTTGTGATCTTGGATGGGTTTCTTAACCTTGCTCGATTTTATTTTCCTCCATTGTTAAATGTAGAAAGAATAATATCTGTCTCACAGAGTTGTTAAAGGAATTAAATGACATAGAAAACATGCTGGTGCCCGAGACACGGTTCTAGTAACTAACTCTTAGTTTATCACTAATCCTTATTAATTGCTTATTCCAAGTACTGTGCCTGGCAGTTTACAAAAATTAGGTCACTGTTCCTCACACCCATAGCAGATCAGCTAGCACACCCTGGTTTGCACTGACAGGTTTTTTGTAGTCAATGTCTATTCCCATTGGCCCAGCATCTATGCTGGTTGGCTGGTGATCGTAATGTCTGAATGTTCTACATGGTCAAGATTGTTTTGCAAATAAAGAAGCTGAGGCACAGACATACTGAGGAAACTGCCCATGTCCACACACCTATAAAGTAGACACCAGCTATTAATGTCGTAGCCTCTAGTAAAGGGTAGAGACTCTAGTAGAAGTGAGATCTTTTAACCTGAAGTTTAATGTTTTTTTCCTTCTGGCCCCTAAGTTCCTCTATCCTCAAGGAGTTACTAACTGAGTGAGAGTGACAAGTACAAATAGACCTGGCTACCTGGCTGCTGCACAAGGCTATGTGCCCAACTTTACCTGCCAAACACATGCACCTAAGCTGCTGATAGTTGCCCTTTCAGGGGTTCAGGCTGTTGATCAAGTTTTTCCCTCCTCTGGAGGCTCTTCCCTACTCTTGTCTTCATCACTCTACCCAGTTCCTCATTTCCTTCAAGACTCAACTGATTTGTCCCACCCCTCAAAAAGGCCCCTTCTGAGTCTCTGGATATTTGTAGCTCTCTCACAACACTTCTTGCATAACTTCTAGTTGGTGGCTTTCTAGGTCTAAAAGATCTTTGATGAGAAAAGATGACATATTGCTCATCTGGGTGTCCCCAGCACTTAGGAAAACGTGCCTGACACATAACTGCAGTTTACTAAGCAATTGATGCAGGGTGCTATTTTCCAAGGAATACCAAATTCTTCCCTGGTGGCTCTGACGGTAAAGCGTCTGCCTGCAGTGCGGGAGACCCGGGTTCAATTCCTGGGTCAGGAAGATCCCCTGGAGAAGGAAATGGCAATCCACTCCAGCACTCTTGCCTGGAAAATCCCATGGACGGAGGAGCCTGGAAGGCTGCAATCCATGGGGTTGCTGAGGGTCGGGCATGACTGAGTGACTTCACTTCACTTCACCAAATTCTTCTTTTGTTCAAAAGAGAGACAGTTGTACTCAACTAATGGATGGAAGCTTCATAGAGGAGGTGGTCTGCATGTTAGGTCTTGAAGGGTGGAAAAGACTAAATGAAATAAATAGGATTAGGGATAGAGGTGGGAAATCATTCTCAACAGAAGGAACAGCTTGAGCAAAAGTGCAGGTAGAGAAAAACTGAGGACAAAGCTTGTTTAGAGAACAGCAGGTAGACCATTGGGCCTGGAACTCAGGAATTTCATTAAGTGAAAAATCACAAGTTCAAATATTTATTGGAATCAGACTTATAGCATAAGAAATAAATAAACATGGCCACGTGCAGTACAATAGAGAGGAGAAAGGACTGTGGCAAATTGGAAAATACACCCTATTTAAAGGGAGGTGGCTACTGGACTTTTCAATTTTCCCAGATAGTATGGAAATTCAGAGGTGTGAAGTATTTCTTTAACTTTTCATTTAAAAATAATTTTAAACTTACAGAAAAACTGAAAAATTAATATGGAGTTCATGTACAAGCTTTACCTAGCTTTCACTAATGTTAATGACTTATAGACTCAGAGTATAATGATTAAAAGCTACAAAATTAAGATTGCCATTAGAGTACTAACGAAACTTGTAGTGCCTTCTCAAATTTTACCAGTTTTTCTCCAGTGCCCTTTTTGCTGTTCCAGGATCTGATTTCTAGTACTTGTGTTTCTTTAGTCTCCTCTAATCTGGGACAATTCTTCAGTCTTTTCTTATCTTTCACGATCTTGACAGTTTGAATGATTACTATTCAGTTATTTCATAGTTTCTGTCAATATGTGCTTGATCGTTTCTCATGGTTAAGGTGAGATAATGAATTTTTGGCAAAATGCTACAGAAGCGACACTGTGCCTAGTGCATCATATCAAGTGTACACGATGTCAGTATGTCTTATTACTGATGACATCCACTTTGATCATTTGGTAAAGGCAATGTCTGCCGTGTTTTTCCATTGAAAAATAACCATCTTTTCCGATGTCAGTGATGAATATTTGGGAGATACTCTGAGAGCTCTATAAATGCCTCATACTTTCTCAGATCTTTGTCCACTGATTTTAACATCCACCAATGGATCTTGCCTATAGCAATGATTACAGTGATGTTTCCCTAGTGGTGATTTGTGTTTCCCTCATTCATTCTACTTCTATTGGTTAGAATTCTTCTGTCAGGAAAAGCACTCCCTATTCTCCCATTTAATTACTTATTTAATTATTTCATTTATATTAGTATGGACTAATCTGTATGATTTTATCTCATGGTATAAAGTATAATCAATGCCATCATTATCATTTTGTTGCTCAAACTGCCTAGATTTGGCCACTGAGATCTTGTCAACATTAGTTCCTATATCCTTTTGACATGCTCCCATCTTTCTGTGAGCACTTCCTTATTTTCTGATACTATATAGTCTTCCAGGCTCATCTTGTGTTTTCTTTGCTTCGGGCCTGGAATCAACCACTTCTTCAGGGAGCTCTGTGCCCCTCCCCCCAACTGGAGAATAAATATCTTGGCTTTCAAATGCAGACTACGAACTCAAACATTGTGGACGTATACCTAGTTCACAGTCTTTCACTGTGTGATGTCTGATGCAGAAGATCCGTTAGCTCAAAGCAGCAGTGAAGATTTGGTTCTGGGTAAGAAATGTCTTGAATGTCCAGTGAGGAGTTTGGAATCCATGAGTCCAGGGCATGAGGTTCGCTGGACAGATTTTGAGTAGAAATGTGATACGTTTAATGATATATTTTGGGGATATAAACAGGAAGACTTGCAAACAGAACTTTCTAGAAGCAAAAAAAAAAAGAAAAAGTGGAATATTTAAACATATAGCTGAGAAAAGAAGAGAAACTAAAGGCAAAGGAGAAAAGGAAAGATATACTCATTTGAATGCAGAGTTCCAAAGAATAGCAGGGAGAGATAAGAAAGCCTTCCTCAGTAATCAATGCAAAGAAATAGAAGAAAACAACAGAATGGGAAAGACTAGAGATCTCTTCAAGATAATTCGAGATATCAAGGGAACAATTCATGCAAAGATAGGCTCAATAAAGGAAAGAAATGGTATGGAGCTAACAGAAACAGAAGATATTAAGAAGAGGTGGCAAGAATACACAGAAGAACTGTACAAAAAATATCTTCATGACCCAGATAACCACAGTGGTGTGATCACTCACCTAGAGCCAGACATCCTGGAATGTGAAGTCAAATGGGCCTTAGAAAGCATCACTATGAACAATGCTAGTGGAGGTGATAGAATTCTAGTTGAGCTGTTTCAAGTCCTAAAAGATGATGCTGCCAAAGTGCTGCACTCAATATGCCAGCAATTTTGGAAAATGCAGCAGTGGCCACAAGACTGGAAAAGGTCAGTTTTCATTCCAATCCTAAAGAAGGCCAATGCCAAAGAATGTTCAAACCACTGCACAATTGCACTCATCTCACACGCTAGNATACATAACCACACACAACCACGCACACACACAACCACACACACACCCAACCACACACACACACATAACCACACACACAACCACACACAACCACACACAGACCCAACCACACACACAGACCCAACCACACACACAACCACACACAACCACACACACCCAACCACACACACACATAACCACACACACAACCACACACACATGCAACCACACACACAGAACCACACACAGAAGACAAAGGAACAGGACAAAAAGTGCAGAAATAAATCCACACACTTGCAGTCAAATAATCTGCTACAAAGAAGACATGAGTATATATGGTGGAGAAAAGAGTCTCTTCAATAAGCAAAAACAACACCCAGTTGTGGATGTGATTGGTGACAGAAGCAAGGTCCAATGCTGTAAAGAGCAGTATTGCATAGGAACCTGGAATGTCGTGTCCACGAATCAAGGTAAACTGGAAGTGGTCAAACAAGATGGCAAGAGTGAACTTCAGCATTCTAGGGATCAGTGAACTAAAATGGACTGGAATGGGTGGATTTAACTCAGATGACCATTATGTCTATTACTGTTGGCAAGAATCTGTTAGAAGAAATGGAGTAGCCTTCGTAGTCNCATAACCACACACACAACCACACACAACCACACACACACACATAACCACACACACACACCCAACCACACACACACATAACCACACACACAACCACACATACATGCAACCACACACACAGAACCACACACAACCACACACACACAACCACACACAGAAGACAAAGAAACAGGACAAAAAGTGCAGAAATAAATACACACACTTGCAGTCAAATAATCTACTACAAAGAAGACATGAGTATATATGGTGGAGAAAAGGGTCTCTTCGATAAGCAAAAACAACACCCAGTTGTGGATGTGACTGGTGATAGAAGCAAGGTCCAATGCTGTAAAGAGCAGTATTGCATAGGAACCTGGAATGTCGTGTCCACGAATCAAGGTAAACTGGAAGTGATCAAACAAGATGGCAAGAGTGAACTTCAGCATTCTAGGGATCAGTGAACTCAAATGGACTGGAATGGGTGGATTTAACTCAGATGACCATTATGTCTATTACTGTTGGCAAGAATCTGTTAGAAGAAATGGAGTAGCCTTCGTAGTCAACAAAAGAGTCCAAAATGCAGTACTGGATGCAATCTCAAAAATGACAGAATAATCTGTTTCCAAGGCAAACCACTCAGTTTCACAGTAATCCAAGTCTATGCCCCAACCAGTAATGCTGAAGAAGCTAAAGTTGAATTTGTCTATGAAGATCTACAAGACCTTCTAGAACTAGTACCCCCAAAAGATGTCCTTTTCATTAAAAGGGACTGGGATGCAAAAGTAGGAAGTCAAGAAACACCGCGAATAACAGGCAAATTTGACCTTGGAATACAAAATGAAGCGGGGCAAAGGCTAACAGTTTGCCAAGAGAATGCACTGGTCATAGCAAACACCCTCTTCCAACAACACAAGAGAAGACTCTACACATGGACATCACCAGATGGTCAACACCAAAATCACATTGATTATATCCTTTGTAGCTGAAGATGAGGAAGCTCTATACAGCCAGCAAAAATAAGACTGGGAGCTGACTGTGGCTCAGATCATGAACTCCTTATTGCCAAATTCAGACTTAAACTGAAGAAAGTAGAGAAAACCACTAGACCCTTCAGCTATGACCTAAATCAAGTCCCTAACGATTATACAATGGAAGAGAGAAATAGATTTAAGGGACTAGATCTGATAGACAGAGTGCCTGAAGAACTGTGGACAGAGGTTTGTGACATTGTATAGGAGACAGGGATCAAGACCACCCCCAAGAAAAAGAAATGCAAAAAAGCAAAATGGCTGTCTGGGCAGGCCTTACAAATAGCTGTGAAAAGAAGAGAGGTGAAAGGCAAAGGAGAAAAGGAAAGATATGCCCATTTGAATGCAGAGTTCCAAAGAATAGCAAGGAGAGATAAGAAAGCCTTCCTCAGCGATCAATGCATAGAAATAGAGGAAAACAACAGAACAGGAAAGACTAGAGGTCTTGAATCTCTAGAGGTGCTAGGTCTCTGGAGTCATTGGAAAAGGCCCTGACGCTGGGAAAGGTTGAAGGTGGGAGGAGAAGGGGACAACAGAGGGTAAGATGGTTGGATGGCATCACAGACTCGATGGACATGAGTTTGAGTAAGCTCTGGGAGTTGGTGATGGACAGAGAGGCCTGCTGGGCTGCAGTCCATGGGGTCCCAAAGAGTCTGACACGAATGAGTGACTGGACTGACTGACTGACTTCAATAAGTGAGAAAACTGTTTGTAAAAGATGAAATTAGAACACTCCCTAATACCATATACACAAATGAAGTCAAAATGGATTAAAGACTGAAATGCAACACCAAATACTGTGAAACTCCCAGAGGAAAACCAGGAGAACACTTTTGACAAAAATTGCAAGAATATTTTTTGAATCTTAAAGGAAAGAAAAGAAAAATAAACAAATAAGACCTAACTTACCTTAAAAGCTTTTGCACAGGAAAAGAAACCATTGACAAAAGAAAAAAAGACATGAGAAATGAGAAAATATTTCCAAGTGATATCCCTGATAAAGGATTACTATGCAACATATATACACAGCTCACACAAGTCAACATAAAAAAAGACAACCCAATTTAAAAATGGGAAGAAAATCAAAGAGACATTTTCCAAAGCAGAAATGTAGAGGGCAACAGGGACGTGAATAGATGCTCGAAACTGCTAATTTTCAAGGAAATGCAAATCAAAACCACAGTCAGATCTCTCCTTACAGCTATAAGAATGGTTATTATCAAAAAGACCACAAATAACAAATATTGAAGAAGGTGTGGGAAAAAGGGTGCCCTCCTACGGTGTTGATGGGAATGCAAATCGGTGCAACGACTGAGAAAAACAGAATGGAAGATTCACTAGAAACAGGACTAACGTATGATCCACTGATTCCACTTCTGGGTGTATACTGACAAAAGTCTACTTCAAAAAGATAACGCACCCCCCAATGTTCATAGAAGCCTTATTTACAATAGCCAGGACACAGAAGCAAGCAAAATACGCACTGAAAGATGAATGAATAAAGAAGATGTGGTATGTAATTAACCTCCAATAAATACAAATATTAATACAAAATACAAATACAAAATAAATACAATTATATATATATAAAAGAACAAAATAACGCCATTGGCAGCAATGTAGATGGTCGTGGAGGGCATTCAGATAAGTGAAATAAGTTAGACAAATACTGCATGTTACCACTTACATGTGGAGTCTATAGAATATAAAAAATCAATGAGTATTACCAAAAAGAGAAGCAGATTCCCAGTTACAGAGAAAGAAGTAGCAGTGACTGGAGGAGACAGTGGAGAGCTAAGAGGTATAAACCATGGGATGTAAGGGAAGCTCAAGAATGTATTGTTNAAATACGCACTGAAAGATGAATGAATAAAGAAGATGTGGTATGTAATTAACCTCCAATAAATACAAATATTAATACAAAATACAAATACAAAATAAATACAATTATATATATATAAAAGAACAAAATAACGCCATTGGCAGCAATGTAGATGGTCGTGGAGGGCATTCGGATAAGTGAAATTAGTTAGACAAATACTGCATGTTACCACTTACATGTGGAGTCTATAGAATATAATAAATCAATGAGTATTACCAAAAAAAGAAGCAGATTCCCAGTTACAGAGAAAGAAGTAGCAGTGACTGGGAGACAGTGAAGAGCTAGGAGGTATAAACCTTGGGCTATAAGGGAAGCTCAAGAATGTATTGTTNACAAATATTAATACAAAATACAAATACAAAATAAATACAATTATATATATATAAAAGAACAAAATAACGCCATTGGCAGCAATGTAGATGGTCGTGGAGGGCATTCAGATAAGTGAAATAAGTTAGACAAATACTGCATGTTACCACTTACATGTGGAGTCTATAGAATATAAAAAATCAATGAGTATTACCAAAAAGAGAAGCAGATTCCCAGTTACAGAGAAAGAAGTAGCAGTGACTGGAGGAGACAGTGGAGAGCTAAGAGGTATAAACCATGGGATGTAAGGGAAGCTCAAGAATGTATTGTTCAACACAAGGAATATAGCCAGTATTTTGTAAGTGTTAATCAATTTTAACCTTTGAAAGCTGCATAAAATTAAAAAAAAATTACCTAGGTTAAAAAAAAATGAAATAGAATCCTTGAGGGGACAGGCTGTGTTCAGTAGACAAGGTCAAAATCTTCCTTTCACTGTTTAGATCCAGTTGTGAAATCTACGATGTAACACCGCCCCCCCCCACAAAAAAAAATGAACACAGAGAAAACAGAAAAACAAATCAGAAATTTATAAACTGGGAGAGACAGGCTTCATAGTAAAAGATTATTGCTGAACCACAAAAAACGTTGGAATTCTTGGCATCTGGAAGAGAATTCAATCTGGGGCCAGTGGTGAGGCTTGATCACTCAGAGCTTTCGTGTAATAAACTTTTATTAAAGTATAAAAGAGATAGAGAAAGCTTCTGACACAGACATCAGAAGGGGGGCAGAGAGTGCCCCCCATCCCCACCGCCAATGTTAGCAAGGAATTTATATACTCTCCAATTCATTATTACAGTGAATCAATAGAGTGTCCAGAGGTTGCAAAGATCTTACTAGACCCACTTCCACAATCCACATTTCAAGATAACAGGATTAGCCAGAAGATCCTCAGGAAGGAGAAACTGTCCTCAAGCAGGATACATTGTTGCCATATGATCCCTGCTGCTGCTAAGTCGCTTCAGTCGTGTCTGACTCTGTTGCGACCCCATAGACGGCAGCCCACCAGGCTCCCCCGTCCCTGGGATTCTCCAGGCAAGAACACTGGAGCGGGTTGCCATTTCCTTCTCCAGTGCATGAAATCCCATCTGTCCATGGGATTTTCCAGGCAAGAATACTGGAGTGGGCTGCCATATGATCCCTAGTACAGAGTTTAAACTGAGTTGTGTAATTGACTAAGCCTAAGGAATGTAGACCAAAAAAGGTTTGTCCTTTCCTTTTCCTTGAGAATTCCAGAAGCCTTTCTCCTTGGGGACCCCCGGACAACTTATCAACCTGCCTAGAAATTGACTCTCTCAATAGTTGCAGAAAGCTGGCTAGATTTGAGGAGGAAAAGTCAGGAAAGACGCTTAGCACTGTTCAGGGGCTTATAAGGGTAGTGTTTGTGCAGGAAGGTTCCATTTTTATTTATCAATCTGTGACCGCTCAATTTTTATTTATCATTCTGTGACCGTCAGTTTAGTCAATGCTTATGAAAGACAGTTGGGAATAAAGGTCCTATGACTTCCTTCAGTTGCGAAATAGCAAGATTACCACCACCTGCCTGCAGTCATCTCTGAGAGTAACTGTGTTTCATCTCCCCTCGATTGGCAGTTAGAAAGGTCCTCCTAAGAGGGCACGGTCCTGGGGAACACTCCCAGGGGAACATGTGTTGGTAGGGCTCCAGAGGAAAATCCCAGGATGTTGGAGGTGCCTAAGGAGGCCTGGAAGGGTGATGATGGGTAGATGAGGGGTGTTAGCTGGGATCCCATCCCTGCTGGAAATGACATAAGTCAAGGAGATGAGTGAGAAAATCTGAGTGACTGTTACGAGGCGTAACAAGTTTCTGTGATGACCTTTCACAGCAGGACGTTAGAGCAGAACACTTACAAAGGAAGAGAAGAAAACCACCAGAAAGATGTATCTTGGGACCAAAATGAAAAAGAAAAGAAAGGAGGGCCTTCCCTGGTGGTCTAGTAGGTACGACTGTGCTCCCAACGCATATTGCTGGCTTGCATCGCTGGAACCTGATTGCAAATAAACACACAAATATTTTGTAAAAAGAACAGAATTTAAAGAAAGATGATGTTATTGAAATAGATGCGAAAAAGTGGAAACAGTGACATATTGTATTTCCTCAGGCTCCCAAATCACTGCAGATGGTGACTGCAGCCATGAAATTAAAAGATGTTCGGTCCTTGGGAGAAAAGCTATGACCAACCTAGACAGCGTATTATAAAGCAGAGACATTACTTTACTGGCAAAGGTCTACAGAGTCAAAGCTAGGTTTTTTTTCCAGTAGTCATGTATCCATGTGAGAGCTGGACCGTAAAGTAGGTTGAATGATGAAGAATTGATGCTTTTGAACTGTGGTCTTGGAGAAGACTCTTGAGAGTCCCTTGGACTGCAAGGAGATCAGACTGTCAATTCTAAAGGAAATCAGTCCTGAATATTCATTGGAAGGACTGATGCTGAAGCAGAAGCTCCAATACTCTGGCCCCCTGATGCGAAGAACTGACTCCTTGGAAAAGACCCTGATGCTGCAAAAGATTGAAGGCAGGAGGAGAAGGGGGCGACAGAGGATGAGATGGTTGGATGGCATCATGGACTCGATGGACGTGAGTTTGAGCAAGCTGCAGGAGATAGTGAAGGACAGGGAGGCCTGGCGTGCTGCAGTCCACGGGGTCCCAGAGAGTTGGACACGACTTGGCAACTGAAGAACAACATGTTCCTGGAGGAGCACTCTTGGTCATTCTCAGAGAAAGTGGCAATATGAAGAGCTAAGCTGAAGACCCCGTGTTAGCCAAAGCCTCCTCAAGGGGCTGACGCCAAATAGCAATTCTGAGCTCCGAGGTGTCCCAGAAGCAAGCAATACAGAGTCCATGCTCTTGGTGATTTTCCTCAGCTGGACTGGAAGCCATAAAGGTACCATTGTTCTTTAATTTCTGCAGTCGGAACTCCACGTACATTTGGCGCATTCATTTGATAAATCCCTATGAAAGAAAATGCCCATGAATGAAAATTGGAAGAAGAACAAAGAAAGTGTTCTTCGGCTCTTTCGTTGTCCTTGAAGATAACAGAGGAGGGATTATCAGTGAACATTCAATGAGCTATCAAGTTGAGCAGAAAGAGTTGGCGAGGGGGTGAAGATGTGGGGAGAGGATTTAATTCAAGCCAGACTGAGCATTACAAAGCAGGAAGCAGAATCCCAGAACGTCCTGAGGGCTGTGTTGCCTGTTGCAAGTCAAAGGTACACTCCTATACGTTTCTGAGAAAAAGGGATATTCACAAGAGTGACACACGGATATCTCACATAAAGTTGACCAAGGAGGCGTATTCCAGGTGTGCATGTAAAAGCAAGTCATGTGAACCCCCGACTCAATCATGTCCGATTCTTTTGTGACCCCTAAGGACTGTAGCCCACCAGGCTCCTCTGTCCATGGGATTCTCCAGGCAAGAATACTAGAGTGGATTGCCACTCCCTCCTCCAGGGTGTTGGATTATATGCTCAGTGGTGTCCAGCTCTTTGTGACCCCATGGGCTGTAGCCCACCAGGCTCCTGCGTCTATGGCACTTTCCAGACAAGAATACTGGAGTGGGTTGGTTGCCATTTCCTACTCCAGGGGATCTTCCTGACCCAGAGATCCAACTTGCATCTCTAGCACTGGCAGGCAAATTCATTATCACTGAGCCTCCTGGGAATGCCAGGACCCCCTCCTAGTCTTTAAGAAGTTATGTGGGCAGCATCAGAAGAAAGAAAAACATAACTGACTCCTATAGTCAACGTCACCATCCTGTGTCTGGAGGGTCTGGGGTTAGTGTGTAGAGCAGACATACCCTATATATTAAGATAAAAGGCAACAGCTCCAAAGCAATACAGGAGAAAGAAGTTGATGTCTGCCTTTTTTTTTTTCCCTGCCCCACCTTAAAACATGAATTTTATAGTTTATTGGGAGGAAACTTGTTTTTTCCCCCCAAATATTTAAAGTTAGAAGAACTAGTCTCACACTTTCTTGCTTGCCTAGAGAAATCATTGAGTCAGTGAGCAAATGACATGTTACAGAATAGATGGGTAAGAGGGTTTTTAGAACAGGGGGTGACGGCAAAGACCTGCTGGCATGCTGTCTTCCTAGGAGCTTACTAGTGGCATCTGAGTACACTGTCCTCCTTGTGAGGAGGAAGTGATCAACAGGCTTTGTCCTCTTCACCTGAGAGAAACCTGAGCGTTGCCCAGAGTCTCTTAGTTCTCATTATAATCTTGTTAAATCCATCACATCTTTAGTTCTGGATGAGAAGCTTAAACCCCATTTTCCCAAGGCCGAAAAAACAGTTCAGGAGTTGAGGATATGTATCTTGGATGCTTTCTCCCATTTTAAATCTCAAGGTGTCAAGGAAAGGAAAGATTCCTGACCTTCAAAGAGCCTGACTTCTCACCGAGTGTAGAGGCCAAATGTCCAGATGCAAAGTGTATAATCTCATTATAAAAGTGATAGATTGCCAGGGAAGCTCAGTGCCAACCAGGATATCAGAAGAGGATGTCTACGTGTCCTCAGTGTCTCAGGAGGAGTGGCGATTGGTTTGTGTGCATCTCACGCCAACAGCCGCGGGATAGGATAAAAGGGGATGCTGTTCAGGTCCTCTCCAAACCACTGGGACGCCCGCAGCCTCAGAAGAAGAAGGACTCCGCAGAGTCAGCCGTGCAAGCCAACAAGATGAAGGTCCTGTTTTTGACTTTGGCCCTTGGTCTGGTCTGTTCTTGCCAGGAGACTCCAGCTGAGCCACACCACTCAAAGGTACCCAAAATAAGCGGATCAGGGAGGAGGTCTCTCTTGTGTGTGTGTGTGTATGTGTTTCTTACGGGGTTTCTGTTATGCGGATTCAAATATGCCGTGTGAAGTTGCTTCAGCTGTGTCTGACTCTTTGTGACGCCAAGGACTGTATAGCCCACCAGGCTCCTCTGTCCATGGGATTCTTCAGGCAAGAATACTGGAGTGGGTAGTCACTCAGTCGTGTCTGACTCTTTCCCCCGGTATGGACTGTAGCCCACGAGGCACCTCTTTCCACATGCATCCATAAACCTAGTCATTATCGCCAACTGAAAAACTGCTCCATTAATTGGCATCCACAGTGGATTCATCTTATCTCTGGATTCTCTCTCCCCCGTTAAGTAAGTGAAAGTCACTCAGTCGTGTTCGACCCTTTGTGACCCCATGGACTGTAGCCCACCAGGCTCCTCTGTCCATGGGATTCTCCAGGCAAGAATACTGGAGTGGGGTGCCATTTCCTCCTCCAGGGGATCTTCCTGACCCTGGTTTCGAACCCATGTGTCCCACACTGCAGGCAGATTCTTTACTGTCTAATCCACTAGGGAAGCCCATTTGATTGCATACTTACAGTGAATTACAACCACATATACAATATAGACTCACTCACACACACACACACACACACACACCACACATACACACACACACACACATCCTATCCCAGGAGATATAGCTGTGTGTTTTCACTAATTTTTTAAAAACAATATCCTATTATCTTCCTTGTTTCTTAGGCATTTTCACTGCTCTTGTAAAACAGAGGAAAGTGAAGTGAAGGTGTTGGTTACTCAGCTGTGTCTGACTCTTTGTGACTCCATAGACTGTACCCCACCAGGCTCCTCTTTCCATGGGATTCTCCAGGAAAAAATAGTGGAGTCGGTTGCCATTTCTTCCTCCAAGGGATCTTCCCGATACAATGCAACCCACATCCCCCCCACATTGTAGGCAGATTCTTTACCGCCTGAGGCAGCAGGGAAGACCAAATCAGAGGAGACTTGGTCAACCAGCTGTTGACTGGAGTTCTGAATTTGACAAGAGAGCTTAACCAGTCACAGAAATACCTCAATTTCATCTTCTTTCTTTGACTTGAGTATTTACATAACTTTATAAGCCGGGCTTCTCTCAATAAACTTGGGTAGCTTCTGCCCCAGTCAAAGTGTAGGGAAACTCCCGAAGGATGGCAACGAACAGGATGAAAAAGGAGGGACTCACATTTCTAAGGGAAATTTTGCTTTTAGCTTTCAGGAGAATGGAGAACTCATTACATCGCCTCCAGCAACCCAGAGAAGACCAGTGAGAACGGGCCATTCCACATTTATCTTCGCAGCATCAAATTTAACGAAGCAGGGGACTCCCTTGTCTTCCACTTCTTTGTCAAGTAAGTAAGCGGAACCCAGAAGGAAATCACCTGTAAACCCTGAGCCTGAGGGAGGGAGTGTCTTCCCCATCTGCAGGGAGCTCTATGGGTGATGTTGGGAGCATGATGCCCTGAGCTGGGGGGCTGAGCAGGGTCTCTGAGCTAGGGGGGCAGTTTCCCTGAGAGCCTCCAGGGAATGTCCTGGAATCTTTCATCACCACTGAGTTTCCCAAAGCCTCAGAGCCCCAGGTACCACTCAGGGAATGTCCAGTCCATGGCAGATAACGGTTTACTGAGAGCAGGCAAACTCATGCACTTATTTTGAGAAATAAAGTGACGTTGCTCAGTCGTGTCCGACTCTTTGCAACCCCATGGACTGTAGCCTGCCAGGCTCCTCTGTCCATGGGATTCTCCAGGTAAGAATACTGGAGTGGGTTGCCATTTCCTTCTCCAGGGGATCTTCCGAGCCCAGGGATAGAACCTGGGTCTCCTGTATTGCAGGCAGATGCTTTATCCTCTGAGCCACCAGGGAAGACCTGCCTCCCCCCGCCCTCCCCTGGTTTTCAGGAATAAAAGCCTTAATGAATAAGGATCTGTATACGACAGGTGCCCCTAGTGGTAAAAAACCAGCCTGCCAATGTAGGAGACACAAGAGATGCGGGTTCGATCCCAGGGTGGGGAGGATCCCCTGGAGGAGGAAATGGCAACCCACTGCAGTCCTGGAGAATCCCATGGACAGAGGAGCCTGGTGGGCTGCAGTGCATGGGGTCAGAAAGAGTCAGACATAACTGAGCAACTAACACAGAGACACAGTAAAACAATTAATCAATAAATAGAAAAGGGAAAGAATGCAGAGGCTTATGCTTGGAGATAATCGTGTGTAAATATACATAATTCATTATATGACATCCATATGTATTTGCTAAGTTGCTTCAGTCGTGTCCAAGAATCTGTGTGCAATGTGAGAGACCCGGGTTCTATCCCCGGGTTGGGAAGATCCCCTGGAGAAAGGATAGGCTACCCATGCCTGTATTCTTGGGCTTCCCTGGTGGCTCAGCTAAGAATCTCCCTGCAGTGCAGGAGACTTGGGTTTGATCCCTGGGTCGGGAAAATCCCCTGGAGAAGGAAATGGCAACCCAATCCAGTATTCTTGCCTGGAGAATCCCAGGGGCTGTATAGTCCATGGGATCACCAAGAGTTGGACACAACTGAGTGACTTTCACTTTCCTATTTGAATATCATTCCCTATGTCAAATATCATATGTATTTTGTATGTGGGTGAACATGTTTGTACACACAGATGTCCTTTCATGTTAATTCCTCTTATATTGGTTTTTTTTAAATTGATTTTTCATTTTTTTTTTGGCTGTGCTGGGTGCTCAATGCTATGTGTGGGCGTTCTCTAGTTCTGGTGATCTGCAGGCTACTCTCTAGCTGCAGTGCTCAGGCTTCTTGCTGCGATGGCTTCTCTAGCTGAGGAACACCAGCTCTGGAGCACAGTAACTGTGGCACACGGGCTTAGTTGCCGCTCTGCCTGCGGGATCTTCCGGGACCAGGGATTGAACCTGTGTTCCCTGTATAGGCACGTGGATTCTCATCCACTGGACCACAGGGAAGTCCTCTTACTGTGTTTTTATACAGCAAGAATTTGTTTTCGATAAAATTAAAGACATTTTTTTTTTCTTTACTATCCTGCAATTTGGGGCGATTATATCCTCTAAGAATGGGTTTTGCAGATGGCGCTAGCAGTAAAGAACCAGACTGCGGATGCAGGGGACATTAAGAGATTCAGGTTTGATCCCTGGGTTGGGAAGATCCCCTGCAGAGGGGAAAGGCAACCCGCTCCAGTGTTCTTGCATGGAGAATTCCACAGACAGAAGAGCCCGGTGGGCTACAGTTCAAGGGGGTCACAAAGAGTCACACATGACCGAAACGACTTCACACGCACGTATGCAAACTCTAAGAATACACTATCGGGACTGGGAGAGCACTAAGGTCTCTGTTGATAGCTGTGCCTCTCAGCTTGGAGAAAAGGATTAAAGCTCAGACTTGTTGCGTCTCTTCTTCTTTCCTGCCATTCTGGCTTTCTCCATGCTTGTTTGTTTGTGAGGGTGACCTGTTTTGTATTGGCAGTGTATCCCCGGGATGACTGCTCAGATTTCACGCGTCCACATGAAAATCCTTGTCACTTGATAGTCACGTGATATTACAAGTTTCGCTGCTGAATCTCACATTGTCTCGGTCAATATAATGATTCGTGACACAGGGCATTGTGTGTGTGTGTCTGGTGGTGGTGGTGGTGGTGGTTGGTGGAACAAAATCCTAATGAGATGTGAAATCAGTATGACTTCTATCAACCAACTGGAAGCTGTTCTGTCTTTAAGGAACAACGGGGAATGTACAGAGTCATCTGTTGTTGGAAGAAAGATCGCAGAAAACATTTACGTGGCTCAATGTAAGTATGAGTGTTTCACGGGTAAACGTTTACTCAGGTTGAAGTCTCGGTCTTAACTTCTTCAAGAACTGCATACACCAGGCACTGGTCCCCCAATCTCCCCAGCAGTGCATTTTGTTATGAGCACAGAGTTCAAGCCCAAACCTTGGATGGCTGTTCCCAAAGATGGGTGGCTGGAGGACACGGAAAATCTGACTTGAGTTGTTCCAATGTGACCCAAGGCTCATGGACCCACAGCAGGTTTGGGCAAGTAGCATGCCCTGGTTGGAGGCTAGGAGCCTGAATTGCAGTGGCTGTGTTTTCCTTTTTTCTCGAGCTAATCTTTTTCTAATGACTGTCAGTGTTTTCAGACACTGAGCAATTAATTGTGTTGGCATGTTTTGGGAACACAGTCGGGGGGTTTTACCTCCCATGTTGCAGAGTGATTGCAGGAAGGTGTGATGGGGGCCAGGAGAGACAGGATGGACTAGCGCATGTACAGATGACACCCAGTCGGTCGGGGCTGCATCTCGTGCAGACACACAGGGCAGAGTGGACGGGCAGAGAGGACGGGTGTCCCTCTAGGTGGGGACGGAACTCATTACTAGGTAAGCCGACTTCACAGCAACAAGCGTGGCAATGGGCTCTGCTGTTACCCAGCCTGAGGGGCAGAGGAGACGCAGTAATTAATACAAAATGTTCAGAAGGCTGCCGCGCACAGGGTCGGCACTCAGTAACATGAAGTTCTTTCTTTTTTATTCTTTGATTTCAATATTTAAAAAATTTTGTGGCTAAAATATTGCTTATTCATTGCTTGCTTAAAACATATCTCTATGAAACAGCTCTGCTTGTCCCCGATTTCATCTTTTACATTTGTTTTTAATTGGAGGATGGTTGTTTTACGGTGTTGTAGTACAACATGAATCTGTTGAATGTATACAAATATGTCCTCCCCCTGTGACCTGCCACCCTCCCACCCCACACCTCTCGGTCATCACAGAGCACTGAGCTGAGCTCCCTAATAGAGCAGCTTCCAAATCAGCTATATGCACACGGATATCCCCTCCCTCCATAACCTCCACGTCTCCCCATCTCACCCCTCCAAGCTGTCACAAAAACACCAAGCTGAGCACCCTGTGCTACCCAGGACCTTCCCACTAGCTATCTGATTTACAGCATGCTCATATATATACGGCAGGGCTACTCTCTGAAATGCTTTGTTGCTTTCTCTGTCTTAAACAGAAATCAATTCCATGTCTCAGATAACAGAAATACAAAGAATTTTTTTTTCTTTTTTGGAAACTGGGACTTGATAAAGTGCTCATGCTATTTAAAAAGTGTTCATTTAGAATTCATGTTCTAGAAAACCCCTTTAGGGACACGGCAAGGAGTGACCAGTCAACTGTGTGAGACGGTGGGACTAAGGAGAAGTCTTGCCTTCATTCCTTGCTGCCACAGCAACTCCAGCATTCGACACAGCGCTGAGACAGAGACTGACAGGCAGTTGTGCTTGCCGATAGGATAAATACAGAAGGCATCACTGCCCACAGGCTAAATTCACTGTGATCGAGCTGTGATCTACGAATATAATAAATTATCCAAGGTGGGGCTAACTCCATATTTTCACTTTCTATTAAAGATTNTTTTTGGAAACTGGGACTTGATAAAGTGCTCACGCTATTTAAAAAGTGTTCATTTAGAATTCATGTTCTAGAAAACCCCTTTAGGGACACGGCAAGGAGTGACCAGTCAACTGTGTGAGACGGTGGGGCTAAGGAGAAGTCTTGCCTTCATTCCTTGCTGCCACAGCAACTCCAGCATTCGACACGGCGCTGAGACAGAGACTGACAGGCAGTTGTGCTCGCTGATAGGATAAATACAGAAGGCATCACTGCCAACAGGCTAAATTCACTGTGATCGAGCTGTGATCTACGAATATAATAAATTATTCAAGGTGGGGCTAACTGCATATTTTCACTTTCTATTAAAGATTCCGGTGGCAATCAATTCGACTTTGTTCTGGTGTCTGACGATGGTCTGATAGTAAGAGGTGAAAATGTGGATGAAGAAGGAAACAGAAGCAGACTCGTTGCGCTCTTGGGTGTGTATCAACACCTGACAAAGTTCCCATTGCCGTGTAACAGCAGCATTGCCATATTTTTAGCTGTAATTCATCTCGTGCTCTCATTAGTCATTTACAAGGGCCAGTTAGTTCTTTCTGTTCATCCACCTAAGAGCCCTGGAAAGTAATTTACCATAGCAAGAGAGGTGAGGAAAGTAGATGGAAGTGGTGGGAAGTATCATCAGACAATTCAAAATTATTCTCACCTGTTAAAACCTAAAAATAAAAATACTGAGTTTTTTTGTTTTTTGAAGGCATGGCTATAGTCAGTCTGTCGTGTCTGACTCTTGTGACCCCATGGACTGCAGCCCCTCGAGGCTCCTCTGTCCATGGGATTCTCCAGGCAGGAATGCTGGAGTGGGTTGCCATGCCTTCCTCCAGGGAATCTTCCCAAACCAGGGATCAAACCCAGGTCTCCCGGATTGGCGGTCAGATTCTTTACCGTATATCAAAGTTGTCCTCAATTTCTTCATTTTATGCCACTTTTCCAAAGTATTCCAAGCCTTGAAACAGAAACTTTTAAAATCCATCTTTGTCCTGTTCCTTTATCCAGTGGGTTGTTCTTATGAACATTGACATCACCCCCAAATAACCACGTCGAAACACCAACAGATGTGTGTATCTTGGGGACTTTGTATTCTTTGTTGCTGTTCAGTCGTTAAGTCTTGTCTGACTCTGCAAACCCCATGGACTGCAGCACGGCAGGCCTCCCTGGGGATGTCAAGTGTCCATTTCAGGAAAGGTTCTGAGTAGAACCGTGGGTTAAATAAAGAGTAAATTGTCTCCCATTATCACGTGTGACATGGTGAGCCTGTGTCTATTGGGGGAGAACTCTGGTATTTATTTGGGCCCCAGAACAAGACCTGAGCACACATGGTAGGAAGTTGGTCAAAGAGCAAGGTGGTTCCATAGTGTGATGGAAGGAGCCCCAAATTCATGGAGTTCTTTGGGGTCTTGCCGCTGATGCTGGGGGCGGGGCTGGTTACCCAGTTGGATGGGGATTGATTCTTTAAGATGGACAGCAGACATCTGAGTCATGGGAAATGGTAACTGTTTGAGGCTTTCTCCCGTTATTCCAAGGGAAACCTGGTCAGCCTATTCCGTTCTTCTCACTGTGTCTTCAGCAGTGGTAATAATGGGTAAATTTCTGCTTTGCTGCATTGTGATTTTCAGGCAAAGAAGACGATGTCGACGATCATGATCAGGAGAGGTTCTTGGAGGAGGTTAGAAGATTGGGGATTGAAGAGGAAAATATTGTGGATTTCACCAAGGGTGGTAAGTGGAACTATACTTTTTTTTTCTCCTGAATCTTTCACCCAGTATGTACATTCACTACCAGGAAACAAATCGGTTTGCTTGTAATTTGTTCTCTTGCAAGTAATCTTTGATATAGTCCATTACCTAAGAAATGTTAAAATCACCGGAACGGGCAGTATTCGGTGGGTCTCTCATTCCTGCCCATTTGATCTCCTCCCAGATGGCTGTCAGCCCCAGTGAAAGAAAAAAAAAAAGAGTGATGTCAACTCCACCTAATTGTAAGTAAACACACTCTGTTATGAATGCTGTTCCATCAACGAAATCAATAAAGACACTCTGTGCTTTTATTGTGTCCAAATTCTCAGGTCACCATGTTTTGCCCCCAAGGACTTACATTCTATCCCTGGAGAACTTTTTTTTTTTTTCCTGTTACATTAGGCTACTTTGCATTTGTTGAGCCCTATTAAATTTCAGAGTGGTTGGTTGATGAATGTTGAGCAGTTTTAGTGAGAAAAACTGAATTCTGAAGAAATGTGGACAACCGGACTCATCAGAGACAAGCAGGAAAGGCTGCAAGCTGGTGAAAACTGAATTGTGTTCCTGTCAGTCCTGATCTCAAAGCTGTCCATGTGCTCCCCTCCCTCAAGGAGAACCGAGATTAAAGAGACGTCACATGTTATGCAAGGCTGGTTTAATCTCTCATGATTCTGACAGAACCAGTAAAGATCTCCCAACCGTACTGTCTGAAGCACACATTTGAATTAACTTTCCCATTCAGAAAGTGATTTTCGTCAAGTGAGATGCTTAAACTTTCTCAACTAAGAGAGCCTCTGAAAATGATACTTGTCTAGGCCAACGTGTGGCTTTCATTTTTCTGTTGATGCAAAATGGAAGGAAAGAAAGCATTAAAAAAAAAAAGTAGCTTCCAGGTGAATATGATAAGAAAGAAGTGATACGTAGGGGTAATGGGATATTAGTCAGCCATTAAAAAGCATGAACCAATGCCATTTGCAGCAAGGTGGTGCAACAGAGATTATCATACCAGGTGAAGAAAGTCAGAAAGAGGAAGGCAAAACAAATACGTGATGTCACTTATATATGGGAAGTAAAATATGGCATGAATAAACTTATTTACCCAACAGAAGCAGACTCAAAGACACAGAAAAGAGACTTGTGTTTCCCTAATAGGAGGAGGCTGGGGAAGAGGACTGGGAGTCTGGCGTTAGCAGAGACAAACTGTTACCTACAGGATGGATAGATGAAAAATTCTCATTGTATATACATGCGAGAACTCAAAAACCGACATGCGAAACGAATCTGAAAAACTATAGATATACGTATGTATAAACTCATCATGTTGTGGTACACCTGCCTGAAACTAACACATCGATACTGAACTATCTTCCAATGTAAAGCAACATTTAAGAGTCGATTCTGGAAGCCTCCCCAAAACAAAGCTGGTGGAAATAGAGGGGTTTACTCCAATCTCAGAGTCTGTAAGCCATCTTCAGGGGAACCTTTCTCATGAGCACGCAGCCTGTGTTCGTGACTCCTAAAATGCATCCTGCACATAAAGGGTCCCACCATACATACCTCCTGGGGAAAACTCCACGCAGACCCTCACCTACATCACGAGGTGTGGAGTCCTGGGGTCCACCGGCATTCCAATACTGGATCAGCTACCAGCTTCCTCTTGCCTGGACAGCCTCCTGCCCAAGGCTCCCCCTGTCAGACATCACCCAGCTGACTCTCCTAAACCTTTGGTTCTCTTTTCTTCACCTACAGAGTCTGTGAGACCAGGCACATCCTCTTCCCCATGGAATCAAGATCAACAGCACGAAGGCCATCTTCCTGGCTCCTGATCAACACGATCCTTCTCTCTTCACGCTCAAGTCCCTTTCCCGTCTCGCCTCTCCTGCTCACTAGTCACTTCCTGTCTGTTGGTGTTTGATTTCTGAGGGGTTAAATAAACTGGTTTAATGCACCCCTGACTTACGTGTGTCTCGATAGAAAAGGCCCGATTTGAAACCACGCAAATATGCACATTGTATTCAACTATCCAGAAAGATATGTCTATAATAGGATAGTTGTCCCACCAGAGACAGTTCTGATGAGGATTAGATAGAGATGTCCTAGAAAGTCCAGCAGACAAGTATATTCAATCACAGGACAGGGGGCAGGGTTCTGGATCCTGCAGGAGGGGACAGCCTGGTCAAGAAAGATGTCATATAAAGCTAGAAAGCATCATATGTGCCCCAGGGAAAGGAGCTTGTGCTTTCCTCTCTGAGCTTCATAGAAAGTGTAAGATGTCATGGGCCACGACAGGAAAAATGCGTATTCCCATAGCGCAAACCCTTCTGAAACTGAGCTCAAGCACTGATGTTTCTTAACCGCTGTATCACTAGTAAACAAAGTTCAGCAGCAGCTGAGACCTGGTCAGTCCATAGGATCATGAAGTCAGATCTACAGTGTCTGGAGGAACAGGATGACTGACTGCTCAGTCAGGAAGCTGGCACTGTCCTCGACACCTAAAGTTGGTCTCCAGCCTTGTATGCTTCAAAGAGCCGTTCAGTTCAGTTCATTTGCTCAGTCCACCTCTTTGTGACTCCATGAACCGCAGCACGCCAGGCCTCCCTGTCTATCACCAAACCCATGTCCATCGAGTCGGTGATGCCATCCAACCATCTCATCCTCTGTCGTCTCCTTCTCCTCCTGCCTTCAATCTTTCCCAGCATCAGGGTCTTTTCCAATGAGTCAGCTCTTTGCATCAGCTGGCCAAAGTATCGGAGTTCCAGCTTCAACATCAGTCCTTCCAGTGAATATTCAGGACTGATTTCCTTTAGGATGGACTGGTTTGATCTCCTTGCTGTCCAAGGGGCTCTCAAGACTCTTCTCCAACACCACACTTAGAAAGCATCAATTCTTCGGCACTCAACGTTCTTATGGTCCGACTCTCACATCCTTACATGACTACTGGAAAAACCATAGCCTTGACTAGACAGTCCTTTGTTGGCAGAGTAATGTCTCTGCTTTTGAATATGCTGTCTAGGTTGGTCATAACTTTCCTTCCAAGGAGTAAGCGTCCTTTAATTTCCTGGCTGTAATCACCATCTGCAGTAATTTTGGAGCCCAGAAAAATAAAGTCAGTCACTGTTTCCACTGTTTCCCCATCTATCTGCCATGAAGTGATGGGACCGGATGCCATGATCTTCGTTTTCTGAATGTGGAGCTTTAAGCCAACTGTTTCACTCTCTTCTTTCACTTTCATCAAGAGGCTTTTTAGTTCTTCTTCACTTTCTGCCATAAGGGTGGTGTCATCTGCATATCTGAGGTTATTGATATTTCTCCTGGCAATCTTGATTCCAGCTTGTGCTTCCTCCAGCCCAGTGTTTCTCATTCCAATCCCAAAGAAAGGCAATGCCAAAAATGCTCAAACTACCGCACAATTGCACTCATCTCACATGCTAGTAAAGTAATGCTTAAAATTCTCCAAGCCAGGCTTCAGCAATATGTGAACTGCGAACTTCCAGATGTTCAATCTGGTTTTAGAAAAGGCAAAGGAACCAGAGATCAAATTGCCAACATCCGCTGGATAATCGAAAAAAGCAAGAGAGTTCTGGAAAAACATCTATTTCTGCTTTTTGACTGTGCCAAAGCCTCGACTGTGGGATCACAATAAACTGTGGAAAATTCTGACAGAGATGGGCATACCAGACCACCTGACCTGCCTCTTGAGAAATCTGTATGCAGGTCAGGAAGCAACAGTTAGAACTGGACATGGCACAACAGACTGGTTTCAAACAGGAGAAGGAGCACATCAAGGCTGTATATTGTCACTCTGCTTATTTAACTTCTATGCAGAGTACATTATGAGAAACGCTGGGCCAGAGGAAGCACAAGCTGGAATCAAAGAACAGTGGATGCTAGGATTTGCAGGGTTTGGACATGCCAGATATCAAGGGCACAGCACAGTGCTCAGCCCCCTCCACGATGTTTGAGCTGTATAGTATCAACAAGACTTAGCAAACACTCAAGAGATAACACTTATTCCAAGGGCAGGCAAAAGCTTGGAGATATGGTCCAAAGCCTGTGAAAAATAATCCAAGACCTGAGAGGTATTTAAAAGAACAGAAGCAAAATGCAGAGGAGACAGGGAAACATGTATGTCTCTGAAGGCAGAGTTCCAGAGAAAAGCAAGAAAGCCTTCCTCAGTAATTAGTGCAAAGTAATGGGAAAATAACAGAATGGGAAAAGGCTACACATCTCTTCGAGAAAATCAGAGATACCATGGGAACATTTCATGCAAAGATGGGCACAATAAGGACAGGGATGATAAAGACTTCGCTGAAGCAGAAGAGATTAAGAAGAGGTGGCAAGAATACACAGAACAGTTGTACAAAAGAGGTCTTAATGACCTGGGTAACCATGATGGTGTGGTCACCCACCCAGAGCCGGACATCCTGGCATGCAGAGTCAAATGGGCCTCAGGAAGCATCACTACGAACAAAGCTAGTGGAGGAGATGATGGAATCCCAGTTGAGCTGTTTCAAATCCTCAAGGATGATGCTGTGAAAGTGCTGCACTCAACATGCCAGCAAATTTGGAAAACTCAGCAGTGGCCACAGGACTGGAAAAGGTCCATTTTCATTCCAATCTCAAAGAAAGGCAATGCCAAAGAATGCTCAGACTACCACACACTTGCACTCATCTCACACGCTAGCAAAGTAATGCTCAAAATTCTCAATGGTAGATGAACCGTGAACTTCCAGATGTTCAAGCTGGATTTAGAAAAGGCAGAGGAACCAGAGATCAAATGGCCAACATCCGTTAGATCATAGAAAAAGCAAGAGAATTCCAGAAAAATATCTGCTTCACTGACCACGCCAAAAGTCAAAAGCCTTTGACTATGTGGATCACAACAAACTGTGGAAAGTTCTTAAAGAGATGGTAATACCAGACCTTACCTGCTTCCTGAGAAAACTGTATTCAGGTCAAGAAGCAACAGTTAGAAATGGACATGGAACAACAGATTGGTTCCAAATTGAGCATGGAGTACATCAAGGCTATATACTGCCACTGAGCTTATTTAACTTCTATGCAGAGTACATCAGGAGAAACGCTGGGCAGGATGAAGCAGAAGCTGGAATCAAGACTGCCGGGAGAATATCAATAACCTCAGATATGCAGATGACACCACCCTTATGGCAGAAAGTGAAGAAGAACTAAAGAACTTCTTGAAGAAAATGAAAGAAGAGAGTGAAAAAGCTGGCTCAAAACTCAACATTCAAAAACCTAACATCATGGCACCAGGTTTCATCACTTCATTGCAAATAGATGAAGGGAAATGGAAACAGTGACAGATTTTATTTTGGGGGGCTCCAAAATCACTGCAGACAGTGGCTACAGCTATGAAATTTAAAAAATGCTTGCTCCTTGGAAGAAAAGCTATAAGAAACCTAGACAGTGTATTAAAAAAAAATCACTTTACTGAGAAAGGTCTGTAGGGTCAAAGCTATGGTTTTTCCAGTGGTCATGTATGGATGTGAGAGTTGGACTGTAAAGAAAGCTGAGTGCCAAAGAACTGATGCTTTTGAACTGTGGTGCTGGAGAAGACTCTTGAGAGTCCCTTGGACTGCAAGGAGATCACACAGGTCAATCCTAAAGGAAGACAACCCTGAATATACATTGGAAGGACTTATGCTGAAGCGGACGCTCTGATATTTTTGGCCACTAGATGCAAAGAGCCAACTCATTGGAAAAGACGCTGATGCTGGAAAGGATTGAGGACTGGGAGAGAAGAGGCTGGCAGAGGATGAGATGGTTAGATGGCATCACTGACTGAATGGACATGAGCAAACTCCAAGACAGTGAAGGACAGGGAAGCCTGGTGTGCTGCAGTCCATGAGGACACAGAGAGTGAGACACGATTGAAAAACTGGCCGACAACAAAGTCATATTTAATAGACAGAATGTTTCAGTTCCTAGGTAGACAAAGCTTCCAAATGGGTTAGAAGTGGCCAGTGACAAAGACATGTGTAATGAATATCTCCATGGCTTTGTTGACAGTAACAAAGACCACGGGCCATGTTTGAATTAACTTAAATATCAAGAAGACAATTACAGCAGTGGGGAATGTGTGTCCTGGACAGCATATCCCTGTTTGACCTCAAGATATAAAGGGAAATAAATCTTCCTGACCTTGAAATATCGGATGTATATTGTGATTTCTCACTCACTCTAAAGGTCGAGTGTCCAGAGTCACTTAAGCATCTCCTAAAACAATCCTCATGATTAAAATGACAAAATGCCACGAAAGCTCAGCCCTGCCAAGTAGGATATTGAAGATGACTTCAACGACAAAAGGTCTTAAGGAGGAACAGCCGTTGGTTCATGACGTGTCACGCCAACATAACGATCCTATAAAAAGGGTCACAATTCACATCCTCTCCAACCACTGGGACACCCTCAGCCTCGACAGAAGAAAGACCACAAGAGACACAAGGTGAAGGTTCTCTTCCTGACTCTTCTCCTTGGTTTGATTTGTTCCGCCTAAGAGGAGGAAGGTGAGCAAAGTCTCTCAGAGGTACCAGGGATGGTCTGATCTGGGAGGAGGTCGTGTGTGTGTGTGTGTGTGTGTGTCCCTTTTTGTGGTTTTGTTATATGGCTCCATCAGAAACTTGCATCCCTCCAACTGATCGTTGCTCCATTTACTGGCTCTAGAAGGCAATGGCACCCCACTCCAGTACTCTTGCCTGGAAAATCCCACGGAAGGAGGAGCCTGGTGGGCTGCAGTCCATGGGGTTGCTGAGAGTCGGACACGACTCAGTGACTTCATTTTTACTTTTCACTTTCATGCATTGGAGAAGGAAATGGCAACCCACTGCAGTGTTCATGCCTGGAGAATCCCAGGGATGAGGGAGCCTGATGGGCTGCCGTCTCTGGGGTCGCACACAGTCGGACACAACTAAAGTGCCTCAGCAGTAGCAGCAGCAACAGGTCTGTTCTGCTTGGTCTCTGCATCAGCTCTACGGTGTATTAATTGACTCTTGAGCATTTTTCCTGCTCTTCTAACACGGAAAGAGGATCCGTCAAACAGCGGTTGGATCTCTCGCATTTGACATCAGAGCTCAAACTCTCTCAGAAATGTCTTAATTTCTTCTTTCACTCTGACTTCGGTTTTACATTATTCTATGAATCCTGCTTTGATCAGTCGAGTTAGACGACATGGGCTGCTTGGCATGAGGGGTGGGGGACTGATGAAGGATGATGCTTGATGAAAGAAAAATACAAGGACTAAAATTTCTAATGCGAATTTTTGCTCTCAGCTTTCAGGAAAATGGAGAGTCGTGTGCATTGCATTCAGTGATAAAGAACATCCAATTGGGGTGAAACTTGAAATTGATGATAAAAAGGGCACAATAAAGATCAACGTTTGTGTTGAGTAAGTAAAAATCACCCAGAAGGAAAACAGCTGTAAACGCCAAGCCTGAGGGAGGGTGTGTCTCCCCCGTCTGCAGGGAGCTCTCTGTATGATGCTGAGAGCCTGACCCCCTGAACTGCGGGGCTGACCAGGGTCTCTGAGCTGGGGGTGTAGTTCCTCTGTGAGCCCCCGGGGCAAGTCCTGGAATCTTTCATCACCACTGAGTTTACTAAAAACTCACAGCCCCAAGGACCAGTCAGGGAATGTCCACTACACTACAGATGGTTTACTAAGAACATGCAAACTCGGGTATGTGTACGGAGGAATAAAAACACTAAGAAAAAGACAAGTAATGTTTCTCCTTGGAGTGATTGGTTTGTAGAAATATAAATATAGAAATATATACAATATATATACATGTATTGATAGTATACCTGGATCAATTACAACCACACTTACGGATACAGACTCACACAAACACACACACACACACACACACACACACACCCTATCCTAGGAAACATTCCTGTTTTCACTAAATTTTTAAAGATTATCTATCATCTTACTGTTTGCTGATGTTTTGTTTTTGTTTTTCATTTTTTGAGCTCTATGTTTGAATTTTCACGTGGCTGCTCTTTCAGAAGCCAGCTTTACTAAACTGTGCATGCGTGCTAAGTCACTCAGTCACTGTCCGACTCTGTGCAAACCCTCTGTACCGTAGCCCCCCAGGCTCCTGTGTCCACGCGATCCTCCAGGCAAGAATACTGGAGTGGGTTGCTACGTCCTCCTCCAGCGGATCTTTCCAGCCCAGGGATTGAACCCGTGTCTCTTATGTCTCCTGCTTTGGCAGGCGGGTTCTTTACCACTAGCACAACCTGGGAAGCCCCTTACTGAAGTGTGTTTCAATGGCACCCCACTCCAGTGCTCTTGCCTGGAAAATCCCATGGACGGAGGAGCCTGGTAGGCTGTAGTCCATGGGGTTGCTAACTCAGACGTGACTGAGCAACTTCACTGTCACCTTCTGCTTTCATGCATTGGAGAAGGAAATGGCAGCCCGCTCCAGTGTTCTTGCCTGGAGAATCCCAGGGACGGGGGAGCCTGGTGGGCTGCCATCTATGGGGTCCCACAGAGTTGGACACGACTGAAGTGACTTAGCAATATGCACGTTTGTGGAGGGCATAGTTCAAGGCATTTTGGCAGGTGCACACCCTCTTCATGACCTCCACAGTCCAGGTACAAAATTCCTCCATCTCTGCCAAAAATCTCTTTTTTTCTCACCATTAATGTCTCCCCCTTGAGCCACAGATAACAATGGATCTGCTTATTCTCTCTCCTTCTAGAACCTCAAACAGCAAGATTATGCACCTTGCATCATTTTCTGCCGGCTTAAACACTCAGCAGAATGTTTACAATTTTATCTCAGTGTCTGCATATACAGGGAGTCACGTTTCTCAAGCCAAGTGAAAGGATATTGTTTGCACATAAAAAATTGTGTATATTTTTTCATGTAATAGAAAGTGGTTTTGTTCCTACTTTCTAGGTGTTTTGAGTAACTTCAATTTATTAATAGCAGTGAACACAATTCACTGTGGATATTGTTTTCAAAGGTGTCTGTTCGATAATTAATCTAATTGTTTTGGTTGGGTTGTTTCGCTTTTAATATTGGGTTCATGTGCATGTTTCCTATGTACCAAATACACCCTTTATAGATTTCATACAGATTACATGAAATTAAAGTATTTTTTCTTATACAGTTGACAGTATATGCAGGCATGCGTATTAAGTTGCTTCAGTTGTGTTCAGCTCTTTGCGACCCCATGGACTGTAGCCCACCAGGCTCCTCTGTCCATGGGATTCTCCAGGCAAGAATACTGGAGTGGACAGCCATCTCCTTCTCCAGGGAATGTTCCTGACCCAAGATCAAACTTGGGTCTCCTGTATCGAGGGGGATTCTTTACCCTCTAACCCACTGCGGAAGCCCTGGCAATATATACCTTCTTATATTCAGTTCAGATCAGTTCAGTTCAGTTGCTCAGTCATGTCCGACTCTTTGCGACCCCATGAATCACAGAGCACCAGGCCTCCCTGTCCATCACCATCTCCCGGAGTTCACTCAGACTCACGCCCATCAAGTCCATGATGCCATCCAGCCATCTCACCCTCGGTCATCCCCTTCTCCTCCTGCCCCCAATCCCTCCCAGCATCAGAGTCTTTTCCAATGAGTCAACTCTTCGCATGAGGTGGCCAAAGCACTGGAGTTTCAGCTTTAGCTGAAAGAACATCCAGGGCTGATCTCCTTCAGAATGGGCTGGTTGGATCTCCTTGCAGTCCAAGGGCCTCTCAAGAGTCTTCTTACATGATGAATGCATAACTTCCTTAGGGCATGTAAGCATATCACGTGTACTTGTGTGTTTGCTTGTGTGTCTGTATGTGTCAGAGTGTGCATGTGTCTTTCAGTGTTTAAGCCTCGATATGGTGTTGTGGTGGAAGAAAAGGGTGTGTTTTGAGAAAACTAAATGTTTCTTTCTCTAACTTTTTGTGAGTTTTTCCTATCATATTCTCTAATGAACATTGTCAGGGTTTTGAGAACCCCAATGTCTGTCATCTCTGTTTCCAGGAAGTATATATATATATTTTTAAAAGGTGTATTCTTTTCATTTCTCCCTATAACTCTAGATTTCTCCATGTTCATTTGGCTTTAAACATGACTTGCTTTGTCTTGGCGGTTAATTTTGGAACTACTGCTCAGATTTAATATGTAGACGAGCCATCCTTGTCGCTTGACAGTTATTTGGTCTTAGCGAATGTATTTCTTCTCTTTCGAAGGTCACATTTCTCGCAGGCACTAAGGGGACACCTCACACTTAATCTTTGGGGAGAATCAAAGAAAATCCTAGTTATAGCTCATATTTTCATTACTTAGATCAATCACCGTGACTATTTATTGTTTTAAGGTTGAATGGAAACTGGGAAAAGATGCATTTCTGAGGAAGAAAGAAAGATGGCAACACTTATGTTGTTTCCTGTAAGTATGAGAGTTTCACTGCTCAGAGTACGTTTGGGTGGAAATCTTGGCACAACGTCCGTCTATAACCCACACATCTGAATTCTACTCCTAGTAACAATCAGAGGGGTGAACAGGCTCTGGTCCCTAAGATTTCTAAGCTCTATACTTTGTCATGAGATAAGTGTTCAAACACACAGCTTGGAGGTCTCCTCCCAACTCTGAGTGTTACTCAATGAGCATAATCATGTGTAGACCTGTATTTCACATCATACTCTTAGGACTTACAACATCCTTATGAACTCATGTCTCAAGGGTCTGTCTGGAGTCTGCATGTCAGTGTCCTTTACATTTTTAAATTTTACTTATTTTTAAAAAATTTATTTATTTTTACTTTACAATACTGTATTGGTTTTGCCATACACTGACATGAATCAGTCAATTTTACTGATTTTTAATTGAAGATTAATTGCCTACAGTATTGAGTTGGTTTCTGCCAAACATAAACATGAATACCTTTTAGAGACAACTTTGTAACACGTTAATTCATCGAAGGTATGGTGGGTGAACTTGAACCCAAGGAAATAACCCTGAATTCAACCGTAAAGGCAGCTTCCATTCAAAGCCACGAGGATGCTGGCTAAGATTTAGATCCCTAAATTCTTTATAAGGGCCCTAAACTACCTTCCTAATTTTACATGGACTCAGGAGTACATGTTTGACTACAATTTAAGAGTCTTAGGTCAACTGTATGAAAAAGCGAAAGTGAAGTCGCTCAGTCCTATCCGACTCTTTGCGACCCCACAGACTGTAGCCCACCAGGCTCCTCCGTCCATGGGATTTTCCAGGCGAGAGGACTGGAGTGAGCTGCCATTTCCTTCTCCAGGGGATCTTCCTGACCCAGGGATCGAACCTGGGTCTCCTGCACTGCAGACAGATGCTTTTACCATCTGAGCCACCAGAGAAGCCCGACTGGATGAAAAGGTGGTTGATTAAAAGTCTTGCCTGCTTCCCTTGCGATCATAAAAACTATAGTATTCATCTCACCCATGGAGTGAGGCACAGATCCACGCACGATGCACCACTGCCAATATTCTCGATTTGCGACCATAAATCTAACGGATAATAAATTAAAGCAGAGGCGTATATTTGTATCTTTTCTCTCTCTCACAGTTTTTGGTGCAAATGAACTCAGACTCAGTTATGCTTCCGACAGCGCTCTGTTGCTATGTGTTGTCAGTCAGTTTGCATTCGGCGGGGAGACACGATTTGCTGGAATATTGGGTATGTATGGTATCCCAATATTCACGTCAGCTTGGTCATGTAACATTTCCACTGTCAGGACTTTAATGCATAAAATAAGGATATGGTGACAGTATCAGTTGGGCAGTCTCCAGGACCTTGGACTTCCTGTACACTGAGTTAAATTCCAGAACTTAATCTCCCAAGAAAGATGAGTTTGTGGGAGTGGAAGCCTCCGATCATCAGTCAGTTCAGTTTAGTTCAGTCGCTCAGTCGTGTCTGACTCTTTGCCACCCTGTGAACCGCAGCACGCCAGGCCTCCCTGTCCATCACCAGCTCCTGGAGTCCACCCAAACCCATGTCCATTGAGTTGGTGATGCCATCCAACCATCTCATCCTCTGTCGTCCCCTTCTCCTCCTGCCTCCAATCTTTCCCAGCATCAGGGTCTTTTCCAGTGAGTCAGCTCTTCACATCAGGTGGCCAAGGTATTGGAATTTCACCTTCAATGTCAGTCCTTCCAATGATCATCAGACGTTTCTAAAAAATTTCCACCTATTGACATTTAAGCAGGAACAAATTAAGATTTACTAGAAATAGCTTTTACTTTTTAAATATTTTTAAATAGAGGAAATTACAATATTTTGTTGGTTTCTATTGTTGTTGTTGTTTTTTTAAGCACTTCAGTTAATTCAAGCCATGGTTGTGATGTGGCTACTCTCAATTTCCTCGGTTTATACCAGATTCCCAATACACTCTAAGCGTTGAAACAGAAACCTGTACAATAAATCTTTGTCTTATTCAATTTCTCAAGTGCTTTGTTCTTATAAACACTGACATCACCCCACATGGCTACACAGAAGCATTGAGAGGTGTGAACACCACTGGAATAACATGTGTTGATTTTGGTAATAATTGGTGGATATTTTTTTCCTGTCCTTTTGATCTTCCCCCAGAGGTCTGTCCTCCCTTGACCCAAGAGACTTCAACAACCTCAGAGTAAGTCTATTTCTGATAACATTCTATTGAATAAGTTAATAAGGACACATTGTGATTTCACACCTGCCAAATGCTGTGGGTAACGATTATNTGTTCTTATAAACACTGACATCACCCCGCATGGCTACACAGAAGCATTGAGAGGTGTGAACACCACTGGAATAACATGTGTCGATTTTGGGTAGAATGATGGTTATTTAAAGAATACATCATCTTCAATTATCATGTATGAGTGATAACGTGTATCAGGGGAGAATCCTGCTTCCTGTTTATTTGGATCCAGAACAAGACAGGAATGGAGGTACAGATACTAGGAATTCGGGAAAAGAGTAAGTTGGTTTCCCACTGTGATGCATGGAGCCCCAAATTCATGGAGCTCCTGAGAGTCTTTAGGGTCCTGCTGATGTTGGGGGGGAGGTCTATGTACAGAGTTAGACAGGGCTTAATTCTTAAGACAGACAGCAGACATGGGGGCCATGAGAATTTGTAACTGTTTGAGGCTTAATTTATAACAAGGGAAGATCTGACTTGCACACTCAACTTTTTGTTGTGTATTCAGAAACATTTCTCTGGGTTCTCAGGGGCAAAATTCTGCTTTCTGTGTGGTGTTTTCCAGTGCAAGTGAATACTGAAGAGGCATCCTTGGCGATATTCAAAGAGCTGATAGACAAGAAAAAGACTGAAGAGAAAGATATTGTGAATGTCACTGAAAGTGGTAAAGGAATCATACTTTTTCCTAATAGATCATTCACCCAATCTGTAAACATGCTATCAAGAAACAAATCAATTTGCTTAAAATTTCTTTCTCCATAAAAACTAATTCATTACTTAAAAAAAAATGTCTTGTAAATAGTGGGGAATGGTAATAATTGGTGGATATCTTTTTCCTGTCCTTTTGATCTTCCCCCAGAGGTCTGTCCTCCCTGTACCCAAGAGACTTCAACAATCTCAGAGTAAGTCTATTTCTGATAACATTCTATTGAATAAGTTAATAAGGACACATTGTGATTTCACACCTGCCAAATGCTGTGGGTAACGATTATTTGACTCAATAACTTATTCTATCACTGGAGAATTTTGTCTGTTACGTTGGGTACTTTCTCTTCTCTGGAGCCGTATTACACTGCAAACAGGCTGGCTGAGGCTGAGGACCTTTGGTGAGAATGCTTTATCCTGCAGGAATCTTGCAGACCTGACTCATCACAGAGAAGCAGGAATCCCCACAAGTTGGTGGAAACTCTGTCTCCCCGTCAGTCCTGACCTCCTGGTTGTTCACACACGTCCCTCCTCCAGCAGAACTGGGATTAGAGAGAGCTCATCATTTCTGCAAAACCGGTGTTTAATGTCACAGAGGCCTGACAAAACCAGAAACGGCCCTTCCGACCGCACTGTCAGAAGCATGCATTTGGTTTATATACCTCCTCATGAGAAGATTTTCTTAAAGTGGGATCTTTAAAATTTCTCAGCTAAGACAGCCTCAGAAAATGACACTGATCTAGGCTGATGTGTGGCTTTTAGTTCTCTGTTGGGGAAAAAAAAACACACACACACACAAGCAAAGCAAAAGAAAACACTGGCTTCCAGATGAATGTGATAAGGAAGGTATAGTGCACCTATTTAATGGAATATTACTCAGCCATTAAAAAAGTAGGAAATCAACCCATTCACAGCAACGTGGATGGACCTAGGGATCGTCATACTGAGTGAAGTCAGAAAGGGAAAGACAAATATCATATGATATCACTTATGCGTGGAACCTCAGATATGTCATGAAACGATTTATTTACAATAGAGAAAAAGACACACAGAGACAGAAAACAAACTTACGGTTGCCTAGGGAGAGGATGTTGGGAAGAGAAGGACTGGGAGTTTGGAGTCAGCAGATACTAACGATTCTATAGAGGATGGATAGATAACAAGGTCATACTGTATGGAACAGGGAGGTGTATATGCGATACTCTGCAAAAAACCTAAATGGGAAAAGAATATGAAAGAAATAGATATTACTATATATTCATATAAACTAATCAAGTTGCTATAGCCCTGAAAGTAATACAAAGTTGTTAATGAACTGTGCTGCAATACAAAATAAAAATTAAATAAAAAGAAGTTAACTCTTGAAGACCCCAGAAACAAAATTCATGCAAGTACAGGCACGTGGCCCAATCAGAATGCATTCTGAAATCATAGCTCCTAGAATTCACCCCCAATAGGAAAGGTCGCTTCATATGTACATCGTGGGGAAGATTCCACAGGGACTCCCACCTACATCAGAGGTGTGGAGCGCTGAGGTCCACCAGGATTCTGACATCGGATCAGCTCCCAGCTCCTGTACCCTGCACCCCCTGCTGCCTGAGGCTCACCCCTGCCCGTCATCACACAGTCTATTCTACTAAACCTTTGCTCCTGTTTTGCTCACCTACAGAAAGAGTCCCTGACACCAGACACACCCTCGTCTCCATGGAACCAAGGTCCACAGCACACAGACGACTTTCCTGGTTCCCGAGTAACACGATCCTTCTCTCCTCAAACTCACACTCCCTCTCCCATCTCATCCCTCCAGGTCACTAATCACGTGCTGCTTGGTGGTGTTTGATTTCTGAGGGTTTAAATAAATTGGTTTAATATACAGCTGAGTCGCCTGTGTGTGGACCAAAAGCCCCCATTTTACAACAGACAAATATGCGCATTAAATTAAATAATAGGGAAACACATGCCTATGATAGGATAGGAGTTCCATCAGAGACAGTTCTGAGAAAAATGAAAGGAGATTTTCTAAAGGTTCCATGGTAGAAGGAGATAAAGGACTAAGCCATCCTGGGACAGGGGACAGGGTGGTGGATCCTCTTACTGTCGTCGGGGGGTGGGGGGCAGTGTGGTCAAGAAAGATGTCGCTACAAAGCGTCTCATGCATCACAGGGAAAGAGGCTGTGTCCCCTTCTCTGAGCTTCGTAGAGAGTGTAACGCACCGTGGGCTGCAACAGGAAAAGCGCCTATTCTGACGGCACCGGGATTTCTGCAATTGAAGCGAAGCCCTGATTTCACTTAAGGACAGGATCACTAGCAATCAGCGGTGGCCGGGATCTGAGCCTTGGTGAATTCATCGTAGCAGAAGTCAGGGCAGTGCTGGCAGGAGCAAGATGATTGGCAGCTAGCCCGGAAGCTGTAACTGCTCACAGCATCTAAAGGCAGCTTTCCGGCCTATTCTGCTTCCGAGGGCAGTGGTTCCAAGGAGAGGCCATTCCCACTGTCCTGCACGGGTCAGCTCCCCAGGTCCCATGCTCATGGGGAGAGCACAGAGATCAGCTCCCCAGGGTGCTCGAGGTGTTTACAATCTGAAACATCAACCATCCTCAAGATACAGAACGTACCAAGGGTTGGGGCAAAGCAAGCAGATTTGGTCCAAGCGCTGGGGAAGGAATATTAGACCTCAGTGATACTTAACAGAATCAATGTTTTAGTTCCTAGATAGACATGACCTCCAAGTAGGCTACAGCTGGCCAGTGTCAAAGGCACCAATTGTGAATGTTTCCATGGGTTAGCTGGTAGTAACAGAGGTCAAGGGCAAGATTTAAGTTCTCCCGCCTGTATAGCAGAGGGTACGCTGTCGGACTTTGGACTCTGGTCNCTGCACGGGTCAGCTCCCCAGGTCCCATGCTCATGGGGAGAGCACAGAGATCAGCTCCCCAGGGTGCTCGAGGTGTTTACAGTCTGAAACATCAACCGTCCTCAAGATACAGAACGTACCAAGGGTTGGGGCAAAGCAAGCAGATTTGGTCCAAGCGCTGGGGAAGGAATATTAGACCTCAGTGATGCTTAACAGAATCAATGTTTTAGTTCCTAGATAGACATGACCTCCAAGTAGGCTACAGCTGGCCAGTGTCAAAGGCACCAATTGTGAATGTTTCCATGGGTTAGCTGGTAGTAACAGAGGTCAAGGGCAAGATTTAAGTTCTCCCGCCTGTATAGCAGAGGGTACGCTGTCGGACTTTGGACTCTGGTCTTCACAGGTGGTCTGGAAATGCTGGACTGGATGAGTGGATACAAAAATAGGTGACTGAACACTAATAAAGATGGGGAATCTCTTAAGTAATATTGAAAGGAAGACCTGGCATAAATATGTCAAAAATTTGAAATACACATATATGGATTTAAGTATATTTATATACACATAATATACATATATATATATTGTGGGAGACTAGCTGCCAATAGAGACCACCAGTCGGAGTTCAGAGAAAAGCAGTTTATTGGCAATTTCGGATCCGGGCCCCTGCCAAGCCAATCGAAGGTGGGGAGCCCTGAACACCCGCTTTGGGAGCCTTTTATCCTATTGTGCAGAGGAGAAGGGGGGCTAGGCTACTCGCCAGAGCATGATTGGTGGGCAGGCAGGTAAGGTTTATGTAACTATTGGTGACAATTAGCAGTTAGTGTGGAGGTCCTGTTTCCTAGAGTTAGATCCTATTTCTTAGGTTGCAGAGCAAATATTGCAGCGACACACACCTGGTATCCATTGTTCCCTTTAAAATTTTGGGGCTTTCTGTCCCAGTAAAGCTGACCTAGCATTCATCTCCTTCTTCATATATGACTTGTGTATTTGTGATGCCAATATTAACATGGAAAAACGAAATCATCACATCAAATGCAATGGATACAATCATGTTGCTGCTGCTGCTGCTGCTAAGTCACTTCAGTCGTGTCCGACTCTGTGCGACCCCATAGACGGCAGCCCACCAGGCACCCCCGTCCCTGGGATTCTCCAGGCAAGAACACTGGAGTGGGTTGCCATTTCCTTCTCCAATGCATGAAAGCGAAAAGTGAAAGTGAATTTGCTCAGTCGTGTCTGACTGCTAGCGACCCCATGGACTGCAGCCCACCAGGCTCCTCCGTCCATGGGATTTGCCAGGCAAGAGTACTGGAGTGGGGTGCCATTGCCTTCTCCATACAATCATGAGGAAACTATAAACAGATTTATATTACCAGAAATAACACTTCTGATGAAATGCACACATTACTTGGAAGACGTGTTACCAATTCTGACATAGACAAAAACCAAAAAACACAACTTTTCCTGTCTTTAATCCACTAAAGAAATTGAGTTGAATGTTTGATAAATTTTCAGGGCTAGAAGATTTAATTAAAAATTTTCTAAGAAGAAATACCACTAAACTGACAGAAAGTCACCCACAGACACATGATCGTGACTTCGTATCAAAGCATTTTCATTTCTAATTTCATCCTCAATCTTTTAGACAGAATTAAAGCCTTCCAACAGGTTTCGTTCAGTTCGATATACCCAGAGAAAACTTTAATTCCAAAATGTACATGTACCGCAATATACAGTAGCAGTATTTCTAATAGACACGGACAACATGAATGTCCCCCAACAAAGGAGCGGATAAAGATAGAGTTGTTTTTGTTTACTCACTAAGTTGTGTCTGACTCTTGGCCCCTCCATGGACCATACCTCTCCAGGCTTCTCTGTTAATGGGCTTTCCCAGGCAAGAATCCTGGACGTACACAATGGAATAAAACGCAGCCATGTGCAGAGATGTGGAAGGACCTACCGAGTGTCATAGAGTGTCACGTATGTCCGAAAGTGAGACACAAATACAGTCTCTAACTTATGTGTGTAGAATCTGTTAACAGAAAAGGGGTACAGATGAGCCCAGTTCCAGGGCAGAAGCAGAGATACAGGCAGAGAGCACAAGCAGGGGTAGCAAGGAGGAAACGGGGGTTGAGAGGATGCGGGAGACGGGGCCTCACATATGTAAACACTGCTGATACTCTGAATAAAGTAGGTGACTAAAGAGACCCTAGAGTCAGCGTAGGGAGTATATGTGCGTGTACAGTTCATCCACCTTGCTGTAAGGCAGAACTAACACAACGGTGTAAAGCAGATACACGCCAACAGATTTCACACTTCTGCACACGCAGTCTGTGTCATAAGCAGCCCAACAAACCAACACACACAAGACCAGCCTTGGATTTACACATACAGGAGAATCGACATGAGTAGAGTTATATTTTGGTTCAAGGAGTAGTATTTGTAGAGACTGTGTTAACTCATCAGTTCAGTTCAGTTGCTCAGTTGTGTNCTGCACACGCAGGCTGTGTCATAAACAGCCCAACAAACCAACACACACAAGACCAGCCTTGGATTTACACATACAGGAGAATCGACATGAGTAGAGTTATATTTTGGTTCAAGGAGTAGTATTTGTAGAGACTGTGTTAACTCATCAGTTCAGTTCAGTTGCTCAGTTGTGTCCGACTCTGCGACCCCATGGACCGCAGCACACCAGGCCTCCCTGTCCATCACCAACTCCCGGAGTTCATCCAAACCCATGTCCATCGAGTCGGTGATGCCATCCAACCATCTCATCCTCTGTCACCCTCTTCTCCTCCTGCCCTCAATCTTTCCCAGCATCAGGGTCTTTTCCAGTGAGTCAGCTCTTCACATAAGGAGGCCAAAGTGTTGGAGTTTCAGCTTCAGCATCTGGCCTTCCAATGAATGTTCAGGAATGATTTCCTTTAGGATGGACTTGTTGGATCTCCTTGCTGTCCAAGGGACTCTCAAGAGTCTTCTCCAGCACCACAGTTCAAAAGCACCAATGCTTCAGCGCTCAGCTTTCTATATAGTCCAACTTTCACATCCACACATCATTACTACTGGAAAAACGAAGGCTTTGACTGGATGAATCTTTTCTTCAAAGTAATGCCTCTGTTTTTTTAAAAGGCTGTCTAGGTTGGTCATAGTTTTTCTTCCAAGGAGCAAGCATCTTTTAATTTCATGGTTCCAGTCACCATCTGCAGTGATTTTGGAGCCCAAAATAATGTCTGTCACTGTTTCCATTGTTTCCCCATCTATTTCCCATGAAGTGATGGGACCAGATGCCATGATCTTAGTTTTCTGAATGTTGAGCTTTAAGCCAACTTTTTCACTCTTCTCTTTCATTTTCTTCAAGAGGCTCCTTTGTTCTTCTTTGCTTTCTGCCATAAGGATGGTGTATCTGCATATCTGAGGTTATTGATATTTCTCCCGGCAATCTTGATTCCAGCTTGTGCTTCATCCAGCCCAGCATTTCACTTGATGTACTCTGCATACGAGTTAAAAAAGCAGAGTGACAATATACAACGTTTAATTACTCCTTTCCCAATGTGGAACCAGTTTGTTGGTCCATATCCATTTCTAACTGTTGCTTGTTGCCCTGCAAACAGATTTCTCAGGAGGCAAGTAGGGTGGTCTGGTAGTTCTATCTATTGAATAATTTTAGACAGTTGGTTGTGTTCCAGATATTCAAAGGCTTTGGTGTAGTCAAAGAAGCAGATGTGTTAATTCATAGAGATCTAATGTATAAATTCAGTGTTTTATATTTTCCATTCTGACGGTGTCATAGCTGCTATTACATTGTATTTGTTTCTAAATGTTTGAACACCACGATTAACAAACCAGTTAATGGATTTTGTATGTATCAATTGTTTCATAATTGCCTTAAATGTAATGCCTTATGAAAGTGAATGCACGTCTAAGGACTTCTTTGAAAATTCACTGGTTAGAACTTTGCCTTCTATTCTCTGGTTTTCCAGCTATGATCCCACATGCCTTGTGGCCACAAAACCATAAATAAAACAGAAGCATTATGGTAACAAATTCAATAAAAATCTAAAACCAATCTACATCAGAAAGAAAATCTATTAAAAAACAGTGAAATGCATTTGTAGAATTTTGATCATGTAACCAACCAAGGCCACTGTTCGAAACACATTAGGATTTTTATTCTTAAGTCAAAGATTATATTCTTCTCACAGAGTCAGGTTAACCCACTCTTCCAGCTATTCACAGAGCATCATGCAACATCTTCTCTAGGGGATGTCCCCTCACTGTAAAAGGGGAACCTTACACACTCTAACTTTCCACCTTTCTCTGGTCTCATCCCACAACTTCTAAGGAGCGGTTGTTTTGGCAGTTGTTTATTAGCTTGTGTTAATATGTCTCTGAATCCTTTCACAGGAAGACTGTTCTCTGGATGACGTACTGAGTCTTTCTGCTTCCGGCTGAGTTCTGAAGCTTAGGCTCTTGTTGACACTAGATGTGTATTTACTGAATTCAGGCCAAAGTGCGGACACGAAGAATCTTCCAGAGCACACACTCTTTACGATGCATCTTGACGTAGAAGCTTAGTGGACATTGTATGGAACTTATTTTCTAGTATTTTACTGCCAGGTAAAGGAGAGATCAAGGCACGCTGCAGAGAAGGAAGCTTTTCTCTTCTGTGGTGCACACATCTTGAGAAGCAATAGTCTGGAGTTTTCCACCGCTGATGCTGTGTCTTGTTTCCAAGGTGACATCACCTAACACTCACCAATTATTAGTGTTGCGTAGAGAGGTGGAAAGATGCAATTCCTATTCATTTGATAGTGAAACAGTTTGATCAGTCCAGGTGCTGACGGACTGAAATACCCAGAATGGAATTAGGTGTCCAGCCTTCAGTAAAGCTATAACGTGCGATGAAAAGTAAACAGACACTGACCCATAAAAAGCAGTCCTGGAACACAGAAGCAAAGGTGCCCAGTGGTGAAGTACAGTGGAGCCTTTCTCCACGGGAGCTGCCTTCTCTGACCTTTCTAGGAAATCTCCTTCTGTCCACATCAGCCTGCAAACCTGAAAGTTTCCACAACTGTTAGGCAGGTCATGGACATTTCAGACAAATGGGGCACCCTTGGGAACTATGAGAAATGTCCAACGTAGGTCCACTGGACCCTGGTCATGAATCCTTGAGGGAAATGGGTATCTTTGGTGGCCAAAGTCAAAAGTTACCTTGCAGTGTTTGGATAGGAGTTGTGCAATCTAAGAAATAAAAACAATGAACATAGAGAAAAGAGGAAAATAAGAGGCATTCAATCTTCTAGGAAAGAGAGGCTTCATACTCACAGAAGCCTGGGCAAACTAGAGAAAGAAACACCAGGAGACATTTCAAGCATGGATTGGCATTATTTTGGAGGAGGGGTTACTCAGTTTGAGCAAGAGACAATTCTGTTTTATTTACCAGTTTGTTACCTACATTTTGGGCAATATTGATGAACAGAGAATTGAGAATAAAGGCACCATGACTTCCTTCAGTTAGAAATAACAGGACTGTCCCAACGTGTTGGAATCATCCCTTAGAGTAACGACGTTTACTCTCCCCTTGATTGGCAGTCAGAAAGGTCTTCGTGAGATGCAATCATCCTAGGACCCATTCCCTGGAGACACGTGTTGGTTAAGAATCCAACAGGAAGGCCTGAGGATGTCGGAGGTGTGTAAGGAGAGACGCAAGGGATTCGCAGGGAGGATAAGGAGTGTTGGCTGGGTTCTCATTCTGGCTTGAGATTATCTGCATCAGGAGAACCCTGGTGGGCCAGTGGTTCAGACTCTGCCCTTGCAGTGGAGGGGGCAGGGCTTCCACCCTTGGTTGCGGAACTAAGTTCCTCGGTTGAAAGGAAATATAAAGAAGAGACTCTTTGGCTGTTTCACCGACCTTGACAATAACTAGATGTCCAGAGTTAGGAAACTGGGTTTTTCTTTTCCTTCAAAATTCTAAAAATTATAAGAAAGACTGTCTTGCTTTCTTGTTTGCCTGAGAAACAACTGCATCAATGGATAAATGAGATATCACAGACTTGATGGGTAAAGGGCATCTGGAAAGGGGGAGATGGATATAAACTGCTGACCTGCCTTCTTTACCCGAGGTCCAGGGACACAGAATGCATGCTCCTCTTAGCTGTAAGGAGGACAGAGCCCACCGTGGGGCGACAGGAGGTGATGAACGCTTTGAGCGATGATCTTCATGTGAGAGAAATGGGAGGCTTTCCAAGGTTCTCTTGGAAATTATTCAACTATGTGAACCTGCGCTCTCAGTTTTACTTCTGGAAAATAAAATATCATTCATCTCGTCAATGTTCGAAAAATAATACAGGAGTGGGGGATGTGTGTCCTGCACAGTTCATCCCATTTTTGGATCTCAGGATAGAAGGGAAAATCAATCTTCCTGACCCGAAATATCAGACGTGTATTGTGATTTCTCACTCACTCTTAAAGGTCAACTGTCCAGATTCACTTGAGCATCTCCTAAAACAGTCCTCATCATTCAATGACGAAATGTCATAAAAGTTCATCCCTGCAAAGCAGGATATGGAAGATGACTTCTGGATAACATTTTTCTTAAAAGGGACAAGCATGGGTTCATGACGCGTCACACCAACATAAGGATGCTATAAAAAGGGGCCCAATTCTCATCCTCTCCAGCCACTGGGACACTCTCAGCCTCGACAGAAGAAAGTCCACGAGAGACAAGATGAAGGCTCTGTTCCTGACTTTTCTCCTTGGTGTGGTTTGTGGGGCCCAAGAAGAGGAAGCTAAGCAAAGTGTCTTAGAGGTACCAGGGATGGTGTGATCTGGGAGGAGGTCTTGGGTGTGTGTGTGTGTGTGTCCCTTTTGTGGTTTTGTTATGTGGCTCCGTAAGCAGCCCGTCTCCCTCCAACTCAACACTGCTCTACTCACTGACTCTATGCCTGCTACATTTCGTGTCTGTATCGTCTTCTACTGTGTATTAATTGACTCAAGCATTTTTTCCTTCTCTTGCAGCACAGAAAGGCGATCAACCCAACAGCTGTTGGAGATCTTGCATTTGACA
>SJYB01005555.1:15493-25516 GCA_006408585.1 Antidorcas marsupialis | reverse complement strand
GGACTGCAGCCCACCAGGCTCCTCCGTCCATGGGATTTTCCAGGCAAGAGTACTGGAGTGGGGTGCTACTCCCTTCTCCTAAGATGGGCTATACCAGGTTTTTTCATTTCTTTTCACCTTGCATCTACTCATGAGTGTACTGTGTATTGCTGCTTTTTGGCTTTATAGAAATAGAATCCTTCTCTGTGATTCTTTTGGAAAAAAGTTTTTATTGACGTATACTTGATTTACGATTTTGTTATTTTCAGGTGGACAGCATGTTTGTTATGCACATGTGTGCATTATACGTATAACTATGGTGTTGGAGAAGAGATCCAACCAGTCCATCCTAAAGGAAAACAGGCCTGAATATTCATTGGAAGGACTGATGCTGAAGCTGAAACTCCAGTCCTTTGGCCACCTGATGGGAGAACTGACTTACTGGAGAAGACCCTGATGTTGGGAAAGATTGAAGGTGGGAGGAGAGGGGGACGACAGAGGATGATGTGGTTGGATGGCTTCACCAACTTGATGGACATGAGTTTGAGCAAGGTCCGGGAGCCGGTGATGGACAGGGAGGCCTGGCGTGTTGCAGTGCATGGGGTCGCTAAGAGTCGGACACGAGTGAGCAACTGAAATGATATATATGTGTGTGTGTGTATATTTTTTTTTCTGAGTCTTTTCCATTGTAGATTATTACAAGATACTCTGTGGGTCTTATACAATTGACCTTTGGGTTATACGTGGATTCTATCTCCAAGGCTGGGGCCATTCTGCCGTGTAATATGAAATGTCTCACAATAAGCCTTTCCAACACAGACTATGCAATGTCTATACAGCGTCTTCATCCATCCTCACATCTGTGAACACTTGGGTTGTTACCATTATTTTGCTATTACTGACCTTTGCAGAAAGAAAATCTCATGCGCATCTGCCAAAGCATTCAGAACGGCTGGAGTGTGGATGGCTCTTCAAATACGTGGCTTAGATGGTAAAGAATCTGCCTGCAATGCAGGAGACGTGGGTTCGATCCTCACGTTGGGAAGACCCCCTGCCCTGGAGAAGGGCATGGCAACCCGCTCCAGTGTTCTGGCCTGGAGAATCCCATGGACAGAGGAGCCTGGTGGGCTATGGTCCGTGAAGTCGCAGAGAGTCAGACACGCCTGAGTGACTCACACTTTCAAACTTCACAGATGGTGGCAAGTTGGTTTCCCAAACGGGTGCCCCATTTTTGGTCAGAGCACCAGAGCCTCATTCTTTGGATGGCTGTACTTTTCAGGACCTTGGACAGTGACAGACATTCTCATTTCTCATGCGTAGAGTTGTGTAAGAAATTGTGTCTAGCCTTGGTCTCTTGATAGATGCTTCCAAGACATGTAACAGGGTTTTTTTTTTTTTTTTTTTTTTTTTTTTTTTTTGNGTTCTGGCCTGGAGAATCCCATGGACAGAGGAGCCTGGTGGGCTATGGTCTGTGAAGTCGCAGAGTCAGACACGCCTGAGCGACTCACACTTTCAAACTTCACAGATGGTGGCAAGTTGGTTTCCCAAACGGGTGCCCCATTTTTGGTCAGAGCACCAGAGCCTCATTCTTTGGATGGCTGTACTTTTCAGGACCTTGGACAGTGACAGACAGTCTCATTTCTCGTGCGTAGAGTTGTGTAAGAAATTGTATCTAGCCTTGGTCTCTTGATAGATGCTTCCAAGACATGTAACAGGGTTTTGTTTTGTTTTGTTTTGTTTTTGCAATTTCTGGTAATTCATGACAATCTTTCCTCTTATTCTTAAATGTTAAAGGCTTTAATAAGTTCTTTTTTCTTTTTTGGTCTTCCTTTGAGGCCTGATGCTGTGAAATGTAAACGTTATTAACCGCTTTCATTCTCAAGTGAATATCAAGAACATTTTTTCAGGATGTGCGAGAAAACAAACAAGAGATCAAATTACTTAATTATTGGAGGAGCCTGTCAGACTAACCTTAGATTGATCCCTCCCTCTGAAACAAAAAGAGCGTGGTGAAGGATCTTAAGAAAAGGTGCAGATGAATTAACAGAGGATAAGAAAAGCCTTACACTGGATGGAAGAATATAATCTGTTTATTTGTCCATGCTCCTGAGAGTAAATCTTTATCTCAGGAGACGGCTTATCATGTCCATGCCGTGAAGGACATAGGCATTTACAATGAAGGATTTTGGATTTTCCTACAGTTTATTTTTACTCTGGTTGGATTTGTGTTAGTGGTGATAACAGACTTTCTTTCTTTAAATGGTGGCAGATGTCTTCAAAAAGAGCCTGTTGACATTTTCAAAAGTGATGAGACCATGAACGATAGAAGAAGGTATCAAGGGAATTAAATTAGAAGACCAAATTATTATGGAATGATGAATAAACTCCAGGGGTGAGTGGATTTCTTCTGGGTCCTTCGCAGAGCGTGTCGACCAAAAATACACTTTGACCTGCACGTGCGACATTCTAACCCATGCACTCTCGTCTGGTTTGATGTTGAGCTGCTAAGTCCCGTATGACTCTTTGCAACCCCATGGACTGCCGCACGCCAGGTTTCCCTGGTCCTTCACCATCTCCCAGAGTTTGCTCAAACTCGTGTCCATCGTGTTGGTGACGCCATCCAACCATCTCATCCTCTGTCTTCCCTTTCTCCTGCTGCCCTCAGTCTTTCCCAGCATCCGTATTTCCCGAGTCCCCTGTAACTAAGAAGTCAGCCAAGCACAGGGGTCATCACCTCACATGGGACAGGGGCTGCTAATTCGGAGAACAGCGCAACACTCAGGATGCGGAGGGGCTGGTCCTCAATGCCGCAAAGCCGGGTGGGCTTTCCAAGGATGTCAACCCCTCCCTGTCCAACAAACCTTCCTGCACAGCTTGTTCAAAGGCACTTTCTGAATCAGGGGGGTCTGGGGGTGGAACCCTAAGGAGGTCTGCGTTTCTCAGTTGCTCCCAGGGGACCAGCATCAGCTGCCTGTCCCAGAATTCACTTTGGGCGGCAAAATTTTCCCTAGAGCGTCTTCCGGGGCGTCTGACTTTTGTAACTCACTTGCGCGACAATTTTCAGCTTATTACTTCTCTTCCAGTCTTCTTTGAGGTTGAAGACGAAAGTGAATTTAAATAACTTGGCTGTGGTCATGGTGTAACTGCACACCCCCCGGGACATTTGTAGCTGAAAGAGATTTTTAATGATTCATGCCAGAAGTTTCAAAAAAAATTTTTTTTTTTAGCAGAATGAGGTCTTTTCTTATGATTTATTTTTTGCTTTAGAGGAGGCTGGGTTTCCCTAGTGGATCAGATGGTAAAGAATCTGCCTGCCAGTGCAGGAGACCTGGGTTCTATCCCTGGATTGGGAAGATCCCCTGGAAGAGGAAATGGTGACCGGCTCCAGGATTCTTGCCTGGAGAATCCCATGGACGGAGGAGCCTTGGGCTACAGTCCACGGCATTGCAAAGAGTCATACATGACTGAGCAACTTTGACTTCACTTCACTGAGGAGGTCAGGCAGCATATTAAAGAGCAGAGACACCACTTTGCTGACATAGGTCCATCTAGTCAAAGCTATGGTTTTTCCAGGAGTCATGTATGGATGTGAGAGTTGGACCATAAAGAGGGCTGAGTGACAAAGAATTCATGCTTTCCAACTGTGGCTCTTGAGAGTCCCTCGGACTGCAAGGAGATCCAACCAGTCCACCCTAAAGGAAATGAACAACAATAACAAAGCAGGAAAAAAAGAAAAAAAAAAAGGATTAAAGTCTCAAAAACAGATCTAGTAAGGAGTCACAATTAACCCTTCCCAGTTATACAATCAACAAGCTTTGTGCTTAAGGGAGAGTTTAGAAGGCTTTTTTTTCTTTTCTGTTCTTTATTTAATGTATTTTTATATAAAAGGCTCTGGGATCCCCAGAGTTGGGTAGACCTGAGGAAGTCAGGCCTTTTTTGCCTAACTGCTCCAAAATAATTGCCAGACAGATACCTCGGTGTACATTTTTTTCAGTCCCTTAAATACATAACGTAAAACTGAGATAAGTAGAGCTGTCTGACTTTTAATGTTGGGGATCAGTAGGAAGCTGCTCTTGGCTCATTACTTTAGGACACGACTGAAGCGACTTAGCAGCAGCGTCTGTAGGAGACCTTGAGGGAAAGATAACAAAGCTGCTTCCCAAACTAGTTTTCCTGGTTCTCAGGTTAATTTGACTTAGGTTTGCTGTGAACAGTCCTGTCTGACTCTTTGTGACCCCATGGACTGTAGCCCTCCCGGCTCCTCTGTCCTTGGGATTCTCCAGGCAAGAATCCTGGAGCGGCTTGCCATTTCCTCCTCCGGGGGATCTTCCTGGCCCAGAGATCAAACCCTCCTCTCCTGCGCTACACAGGATTCTTTACCACTGAGTCACCAGGGAAACCTTTTGTTTTATAGGTTTCCGAAAAAGCAGTTATTTACAATGAGAACACTCTGTATTTAATAATTTGTTCAAAGCTTCTCTAATTTTAAAAAGATGCATCATTTGGCCAGTAACACTCACAAATGATTAAAAAAGACCTGTAACAGGAGTAAACAAACCCAGCTTAGGAAGATCAGATAGACCATTTACAACTCAGAGACACGTGGGGTTGTTCAGTCCTTGCTTGGGTCTCACTTGTTTGAGACCCCCAAGGACTGCAGCACACCAGGCTTCCCTGTCCTTCCCTAAGAGTCCCCCAAGGATGTCTTTGATTAAAGTCACTAAGCCAGCTTCTCTCTCTCTCTCTCTTCTTTCCCCATCATAATTAATTACTTATGAAAAAAAAAAAAAAAAAGAGCTCCCTCAAAAAAATATTTGTGCGTGTCTGTGTGCATGATCAAACCTTTAACTTCCAGTTAGGTACAGACTTGTCATAAGGAGAGGTCAACCAGTCAGCCAGGACTGTCGCTAAGGGGACTCTGCGGGGAAATGGGACAGGAAGCGTTTCCTGTTCCAGCTCGAGCAGTTAGGGTCAGAAGTCTGCGTGCACAACGGAAAGCAAAGGAAGCAAGTCACGCTAGCGGGAGGTTACTGAAAACAAATCGAACGGCACGGGAGCGCCCCAAACACGAAGCGGCGAAAGTGCCCTGGAAGTAACTTCCAAGCCTCACTAAGCCTCGCCTGTCATTTTTGGAGTGGAAGACGCTTGACCCGCAAGGAGATGCAACCAGTCCATCCTAAAGGAAATCAGTCCTGAATATTCACTGGAAGGACTGATGCTGAGGCTGCAACTCCAATACTTTGGCCACCTGATGCAAAGAGCTGACTCATTAGAAAAGACCCTGATGCTGGGAAAGATTGAAGGTGGGAGGAGAAGAGGGACGACAGAGGATGAGATGGCTGGATGGCATCACCGGCATTAATGGATATGAGTTTGTGCAAGCTCCGGGAGATGGTGAAGGACACGGAAGCCTGGCATGCTGCGGTCCATGGGGTTGCAAAGATCCGGACACGAGTGAGCAACTCAGCTGAACAGTGGCTGTTAGCAATTTTCATTCCCAGCATCGCAGGAGGGTTCCCTTTTCTCCACGGCATGTTTCGTTTGTCGAGTTTTTGACAGTGGCCCTTATGACTGGTGCGAGGTGATACCTGCTGTGGTTCCCATTTGCGTCTCCCGAGCATTTAGTGATGTGGACATTTTCAAGTGAATTTTTTTAAACTGGGTTGAGTTAAAGGTACCTTTAGAGTACTTGGCTGCAGGAAACTCTGCTCAGTTTTGAACTGCTTTTCGCTGACCCTCCCCAGGAGACGTCTTGAGGACAGGTGTGTTTTACTCACAGCCCTGCAGACTTTGTGAATGTTAAGTGCCCATCAGGACGGCTTTTACGTTGCTGTTATGACAAATGGGCACACCGCGGTCGTGTTTCTGGATGCCCCAGTGTGTGTGAGTGTGTGTTTTCGCTTTCTTCTCCTCCCACTTTTATTTTCTATTGGAATAGGGTTGATTTCCCAGGTTGTGTTTGTTTCAAGTGTCTAGGAACTTGATTCAGCTACACTGAGACGTTTATCTCTTCTTTTCTGGGTCCTTTTTCTCATATAGGTGATTACATATAGGTAATCGGAAACAGTGGACACAGTGTCAGACTTTATTTTTGGGGGGGCTCCAAAATCACTGCAGATGGTGACTGCAGCCATGAAATTAAAAGACGCTTACTCCTTGGAATAAAAGTTATGACCAACCTAGATGGCACATTCAAAAGCAGAGACATTACTTTGCCAACTAATGTCCATCTAGGCAAGGCTATGGTTTTTCCTGTGGTCATGTATGGATGTGAGAGTTGGACTATAAAGAAACCTGAGCTCCGAAGAATTGATGCTTTTGAACTGTGGTGTTGGAGAAGACTCTTGAGAGTCCCTCGACTGCAAGAGATCCAGCCAGTCCATTCTGAAGGGGACCAGCTCTGGGATTTTTTTGGAAGGAATGATGCTAAAGCTGAAACTCCAGTTCTTTGACCACCTCATGCAAAGAGTTGACTCACTGGAAAAGACTCTGATGCTGGGAGAGATTGGGGGCAGAAGGAGAAGGGGACGACCGAGCATGAGATGGCTGGATGGCATCACGGACTCGATGGACGCGAGTCTCAGTGAACTCCGGGAGATGGTGATGGACAGGGAGGCCTGGCGTGCTGAGATTCATGGGGTCACAAAGAGTCGGACACGACTGAGCGACTGACCTGAACTGAACTGCTGAACTGCACCTGGAGTCACGTCTTGTGGTGTCTGTCTTTCTCCCCCTGACTCCCTCCCCTTCCTGCGATAGTCTGTGGGTCCAGCCATGCTATCCCTTCCCTCTGCCCTTTCCAGCATTTATTCTTTGCAGATGTTACTGCTGATGGCCATTCGGAGCATCCCAGTGTGAGGTGATACCTCACTGCACATGCGAATTGCCTCTCTCTGATAATTAGTGGTGCTGACCGTTCTCTCAGATTCCTAACGGCAGTCTGTACACTTTGTGGAAGAAAACGTGCGTTCCATCCTTGGCTCGTTTTCCTCCCTGTGTTGTTTGTGTGTTTGAGACTGACATGCACGAGCTGTTTCTATCTTTGAAAGATGGATTTCTTCTGGATAATTTCGTCGGCAAATAAATTTTTTCTCATTCTGAGATTTGTCTTTTACTTTCTTTTGGGCGTTCCCCTGCCCTGCACATGCTTTTAGGTTAATGAGATCCTGGTTTCTGATTTTGGTTTTATTTTCCTTCTAAGTGGTGGATCCCATAAGAGCTGGCTGCGATTGATGTCAAACCGTGTCCCGCCTGTATCTTCCTCGAGAATTTCATAGCGTCGTCTTTATATTTTGATCGGTATACTATTTTGAGTCTATTTCTCGGTGTGGTTTTAAGGAGTATCATAAAGTCATTTCTGAGCGACTTCCCTTTCACTTTTCACTTTCATGCACTGGAGAAGGAAACGGCAGCCCACTCCAGGGTTCTTGCCTGGAGAATCCCAGGGACGGGGGGAGCCTGGTGGGCTGCCGTCTATGCGGTCGGGCAGAGTCGGACACGACTGAAGCAGCTTAGCAGCAGCAGCATAAACTCATTTATGTTTTCATTGTTTGAGGAACTGCCATACTAGCTTTCACAGTGGCTGTTAACGCATTTTCATTCCCAGGGAATGAAAGATGGCTCCCTTTTCTTCACAGCGTCCCCAGCATTTAATGTTTGCAGAGTGGCCGACAACGGCCATTCTGACCTGTGTGGGGTGATGTCTCACTGTGCTTTTTGCTTTATCTGGAGATGGTTGATCTTTTTCAGGTAATTTTTTAAAGTGAGTGACGGGAAGTTGCTCAGTCGTGTCCGACTCTTCGTGGCCCCGTGGACTGTAGCTTGCCAGGCTCCTCCGTCCTTGGGATTCTCCATGCAAGAATGCTGGAGTGGGTTGCCATTTCCTTCTCCAGGGGATCTTCCCAACCCAGGGATCGAACCCAGGTCTCCTGCGTTGCAAGCAGACACTTTAACCTCTGAGCTACCAGGGAAGCCTCAATTTTTTCAATTTTTTAAAGGGTCTGAGTTAGAGGCACCACTTGACAACAGCTCCTTGAAGACCCGCCCTGTTCTGAATTCTTCTTTTGCTGACCACCCCTAGGAGACTTCTTGAGCGCAACTGATTTTTATTTACAGCCGGGTGGACACTGTGATTATTAAGCCCCCATCAACCCAGCTTTCAAGTTGCCGTTGCAATAAAAGCAATGACAAGGAGGCAGCATTTCTTCACGCCCCAGGCTTTTCTTTTTCTGTACTTTCATTTTCTATCTGAGTAGAGTTGATTTCTGAGGTTGTGTTTCTTTCAAGTGTTGGGGAACTTGATCGGTTATGCATCGGCATTCATCTATGGTATATGTACGGTTCCCTTGTCCTGTATAGGTAATTACAGCATGTTCCATAGACCTCTCTGTGTTGTTCAGTAGGTGCTTTTAAAATCATCTATTTAATAGAGATTAATGAAATGAAACTCCAGTACTTTGGCCACCTCATGCAAAGAGCTGACTCATTGGAAAAGACTCTGATGCTGGGNACGCCCCAGGCTTTTCTTTTTCTGTACTTTCATTTTCTATCCGAGTAGAGTTGATTTCTGAGGTTGTGTTTCTTTCAAGTGTTGGGGAACTTGATCGGTTATGCATCGGCATTCATCTATGGTATATGTACGGTTCCCTTTTCCTGTATAGGTAATTACAGCGTGTTCCATAGACCTCTCTGTGTTGTTCAGTAGGTGCTTTTAAAATCATCTATTTAATAGAGATTAATGTAATGAAACGCCAGTACTTTGGCCACCTCATGCAAAGAGGTGACTCATTGGAAAAGACTCTGATGCTGGGAGGGATTGGGGGCAGGAGGAGAAGGGGCCGACCGAGGCTGAGATGGCTGGATGGCATCACCGCCTCGATGGACGTGAGTTTGGGTGAACCCCGGAGTCGGTGATGGACAGGAAGGCCTGGTGTGCTGCGATTCAAGAGTCGGATGTGACTGAGCACTGAACTGAACTGAACTGAACGGAATGTAACGGGATTCCAAACTCTTAATTTGCGCTTCCGCTTCTAACAGTTTTGTGGATCATCGTAACTTTGTTGTGGAAGCCTGCGCAGCTCCGTTTTCTGTTAATGAGTCCATCTGCGTGAATGTTTGGATGGACCTGTCAGGGGAGTCTGGTGATATCTGGCTTTCTCTCTCTAGTACAAGAATCCTTGTACAAGAATCACTCGGTCCGTCCGTGGGTCANCCGCTTCTAACAGTTTTGTGGATCATCGTAACTTTGTTGTGGAAGCCTGCGCAGCTCCGTTTTCTGTTAATGAGTCCATCTGCGTGAATGTGTGGATGGACCTGTCAGGGGAGTCTGGTGATATCTGGCTTTCTCTCTCTAGTACAAGAATCCTTGTACAAGAATCACTCGGTCCGTCCGTGGGTCATCAATGCCATCCTTCCTTTCCAGCTCATGGCTGAGTAGAGCGCCACTGTTGAGCTTGGCCACTTTGCCTTCATTCTCTTTTTTCCTTTCAGTGGACTGAGTCGATGCCTGGGCTATGGTAAATCACACTACCCTGAAACCAGGCGTTCACGTGTCATTTCAGATTACGGTTTTCTCTGGATCTCAGCCAGGACGTGGGACTGTTAGGATCACAAGACTTCTGGACGTTTGGTTTGGCTTGCTATTTTTTAAAGCTCCTTTACTGACCTATAGCCCCTCCAGGAGTGTACAAGGATTCCCTTTCTCCTCCGCCCTCCGGAGTGTTTATTCTTTGTCCGTCTTGCTGATGATGGTCTTTCTGACGGCTGTGAGGTGATACCTCACTGGACTTTTGACTTGCCTCTCTGTGATAATTAGCGATGCTGAGCATGTTTTCATGTACCTAATGTCAGCCTGAGGGCATCCCTGGTTGCTTTAGTGGCAAAGAATCAGCCTGCAATGCAGGAGATATCAGAGGTACAGGTTCAATCCCTGGACCAGGAGGATCCCCTGGAAGAGGAAAATGGCAACCCGCTCCAGTATTCCTGCCTGGCGAATCCCATGGACAGAGGAGCCCGGTCGGCTGCAGTCCGCGGAGTCTCAAAGAA
>SJYB01005555.1:0-15243 GCA_006408585.1 Antidorcas marsupialis | reverse complement strand
AGAAATATCCAGATCGGTTCTGACTCCTTTTATCTCTGGGTTGTCTGTGTTTTCGAATTCGAGATGCACCATCTGTTTCTGTTTGAGATGAATTTCTTGTGGATGTAGCTGTTTGCAAATGTTTTTTGTCATTTCTGATATTGCCTTTTTCTGTGGTTGAGGAGTTCTCTTGCCGTGTAAAGGCTTTTAAGGTTAACGAAGTCCTGCTCTCGTACGTGTGGTTAATTTTTTTCATTTTTCTAAGCGTTGAAACCCAAAAGAAGTTGCTGTAATTGATGTCGTATACATAGAGAGCATGTCGCGCGTGTTTTCGTCCTCCAGAACTTCGTAGCATCGTGCTTCCAATCAGATCTGTATATTGTTTGGGGTTTATTTTGGGGGATGGTGTTACCGACCATTCTAGTTGCCTGTTAGCAATGTATATTTCCAGTGTCAGAGGAAGAGGGTTACCTGTTTTCCACCACCTCTGCAGCATTTAATATTTGTAGAGTGTTTGACAATGGCCATTCTGACTGTGCGAAGTGATATTCCCTGTAGTTTTGATTTGCATTTTCTGAATATTCAGCGATGTGGCTGCGTTTCTTGTGAGTTTCTCTTAAAGGATCTGAGTTACCTGTATTCTTTGGCTTTGTGAACCCCTGCCTGGTTTTGAATTCTTTCTCGATGACCACCCCTAGGAGACTTCTTGAAGGCAATTCTGGTTTTTTTTTTCCACTTACAGCATCTTGGACCTTGTGAATATGAATAGTAAGTGCCCATCAGTTCACTCGCTCAGTCCTCTCTGACTCTTTGTGACCCCATGGACTGNGATGACCACCCCTAGGAGACTTCTTGAAGGCAATTCTGGTTTTTTTTTTCCACTTACAGCATCTTGGACCTTGTGAATATGAATAGTAAGTGCCCATCAGTTCACTCGCTCAGTCCTCTCTGACTCTTTGTGACCCCATGGACTGCAGCACGCCAGGCTTCCTTGTCTTTCACCATCTTCTAGACTTTGCTGAAATTTCTGTCCATCACCATCTCCCAGAGCTTGTTCAGATTCATGTCCATCGAGTCAGTGATGCCATCCAACCGTCTCATCCTCTGTCGTCCCCTTCTCCTGCCTTCAATCTTTCCCAGCATCAGGGTCTTTCCCAGTGAGTCAGCCCTTCGCATGAGGTGGCCAAAGGACTGGAGTTTCAGCTTCAGCATCAGTCCTTCCAATGAACATTCAGGACTGATCTCCTTTAGGATGGGCTGGCTGGATCTGCCGGTCAAGTGCCCATCGGCACAGCCTCTAAGCGAGTGGCTGTTGTTCCAAAAACGACCACAAGGAGGCAGCATTTCTTCATGCCCCACAAGGCTTAACTTCATTTTCTGCTAACTTTCACTTGTATTTTCCACTGGAGTAGAGTCGATTTCCGAAGTCAGGTTTGTTTGACGTGTTCAGAACTCGATTCAGTTATGCACAGACGTTTACCTCTTCTTTTCAGGTTCTTTTTCTCATATAAGTGGTTACAGTGGATTCAGTGGACTTCCGGGTACTGTACAGTAGGTCATTTTTAATCGTCGACTTGATATACCTTGAAAGGACTCTGATGCTGGGAAAGATTAAGGGTGGGAGGCGAAGGGAGCGACAGAGGATGAGGTGGCTGGATGGCATCACCGACTCAATGGACGTTGAGTCTGAGTGAACTCCGGGAGTTGGTGATGGACAGGGAGGCCTGGCGTGCTGCAATTCATGGGGTTGCAGAGAGTTGGACACGACTGAGCGACTAAACTGAACTGAATGTGTATATGTTAATTCCAAACTCTCAGTTTACCCCTCTCCACTGTCATCTTTTTTTTCTTTATTTAGATGATCACAATTTGGTTTTAGGAGAAGGCAATGGCACCCCACTCCAGTACTCTTGTCTGGAAAATCCCATGGGTGGAGGAGCCTGGTGGGCTGCAGTCCATGGGGTCGCGAAGAGTCGGATATGACTGAGCAGCTTCCCTTTCACTTTTCACTTTCATGCATTGGAGAAGGAAATGGCAATCCACTCCAGTGTTCTTGCCTGGAGAATCCCAGAGATGAGGGAGCCTGGTGGGCTGCTGTCTGTGGGGTCGCACAGAGTCGGACACGACTGAAGTGACTTAGCAGCAGCAGCAGCAGCAGCAACTTGGTTTTAAAAGGGTGTGATTCTCTGCTTGGTGTCAATTACTTAATTTGCAAGAATTTACAGATTGCAGCTGTCAGTGACATCTGAGTGTGTTTCTCTCTCTGAATGCACGTGTCATTATGAAACCTGATTTTCTCTGGATTTAAACCCGGAACTGGGGTTAGCATATCTTGTGGTTTCTGGATGGTTAGCTCCTTACGGAAAGTCCATGCTATTTTTCATTGTTCGCGTGTGGATTTAAATCCGCGTCACGAGTACAGGGAGTTTCCCTTTGCCTCCCCGCTTTGCACTCATTCTTTGTAGACCTTCTTATTGACAGCCACCCTGACTTGCATGGGGTGCGTCCTCAGTGGACTTTTGATTTCCCTCTGTCTGATAATTAGTGACTTGGAGGGTCTTTTCCTGTGCCTGATGGCCACCCGTATACCTTCTGGGAAGACATATCTCTATTGGTCTTTACCCCCTTTTTTTTCCCTCGAGTTGTCTCTGTGTTTGAAGTTGAGATGCTCTCTTGCCCAGAGTTATCACTCTTGTCTCAGGTTCCATGGATTTGTTAACAAAATAAGCCACAAAAAATATAGTCCTGGTATTTGTTAGAGAATTATCTAGCTGACTTCAAATATGCTAACATTAAAAGAAGAGAGAAATAGAAACACCAGAGGCTACATCACCAAATTGGGTTTAGACCAACGTCCAGACTCCAATGGTGCTGGGAAGTCCCGTTTCATCCTGCGTCTGGAGTCCCAGTTGGGAAAAGGTCCCAGGCAGCGTGTCCACTCGGTGGGTGAGACTTCAAATATTGCAGTTTTTCAGGGTTCAAACATTGCAGACCGGGTTTCTCGTTGATAATCCCAGGATCCACGCTGGTATCCTGAATCTGTGGGCACACAGAAGCTCTGGTTTCATGTCTGTCTTGCAAAACTTGGCATGCAGGTAAGCCTGGGGCTTGGTTGCCCAGGACCCCTCCAGGGGCTCCACAAGTTTCAAGATTCCTCCCCCGTCTCGTCTATGGTGTTGCAAGCCTCACACTCACAGCAGGCAGCGTCCAGGCAGGTTAGAAGCAAGGTCAGAGGCCCGCTCTGCTTTGCCTCTGAAGCCCCAGCGAGACTGTTTCTGCAATTTCCCTAACAGGCACACAAGCTCTTTGCCTGTTTTGGAGATGAATCCCTTGTGATTTCCCGCTTTGCAGATATTTATTTTTCATTCTGCTGCTGCTGCTGCTGCTGCTAAGTCGCTTCAATCGTGTCCAACTCTGTGTGACCCCATAGACGGCAGCCCACCAGGCTCCCCCATCCCTGAGATTCTCCAGGCAAGAACACTGGAGTGGGCTGCCATTTCCTTCTCCAGTGCATGAAAGTGAAAAGTGAAAGTGAAGTTGCTCAGTTGTGTCCGACTCTTAGCGACCCCATGGACTGCAGCCTACCAGGCTCCTCCATCCATGGGATTTCCCAGGCTGAAGGGGGTCTTTTTCATTCACTGAAGCGTCCCCTGGCTGTGCAAATGCTTTTAAGCTTTGTGAGGTCCTGTCGTCTAATTTTTGCTTTCTTTGTAATGGTTCTAAGCCTTGAATTTCCAAGGAACTTGCTATGATTTTTGCCCATCCATGTCCTGCCTGCATTTTTCTTTTCCCCTTGGGAATTTTGTTTAAGGCACGTCCACACTGTCCTCCAGAGTTACCTGTCGCCCATTTATTCTGGAAGCGGCAAAGGTCATGAGGAAGGAAGCCTGACATATGCAAAGGGGTGATCTGGCTTCAGGGGTTCCCCCTGGGTTTTCCTGAACAACTACCCCCCAAACCTGCCTGCCTTATTGTACCGTGCTTTCCACTCTTGTGACATAACAGGGGGCCCATCCCTGAGCACCTTCCTCTAAAAGGAATTGACTTAGGGCTCCATTTAACAGTATCCTGCCTATAAAAAGAATGTCTCGGCTTAAACCCCTCTGATAGCTTTCTAACTTACCTGACCGGTGTGTACAGACTTTTACAACTTCTGATTGTTTATAGCCCCCCAACTGCGACAGGCACGAAGCTTAAAACATCTTAAAGATACAGAGCCCTTTTTAAAGAGCTAAAAGTTATATCGGGGATGGGTTTCACTGTTGAGTCCATGACTGCTGCCAGGCCTCCATATTCTCTATCTTTTAGGCACCTGGGGGATATTAACCCATGTAACTGGGATATAGAAAAGGCACTATAGTAGCTTTGATGTTAGCAACACTAGACTTGAGTTAGTTACTTTTCTCTTTGTTATAAATCACTGAGCTTCTTTCATTGTTATAAATTGCTGTGCCCTTGCTATGTAAGAATGTAACTTTATTTAGTGCTTGCGGAGAATGGCACCAGACTTTGGGAAGAACAACACTATTAAGGCAAATAAGTCTTCTGGTTGACAAACCCTTATCAGAAAAGGGCTGTAAAATAACTGGCCTTCTGACCAGAAGATGATGTCAATCACCTAAGACTTGTGTATACAACTAGGTATGCAGAGAGAAAAGCCTGGTCTCGATAAGAGTCAGGGCTGCTGACGCTGCATAACTTTATATTGTCTATTGATCTCTATGCAAAACCAAAAGTATAAAAATCCTTTACGAACAATAAAAGGTGGGCCCATCACTGGAAAGACTGGGTTCCCCCGTGTCAAATCTCTTTCTCTCTCTCTCCCTCTCCCTACCGCTCCTTTTCAGGCTGAATTCCCCTCTGGGGCGTGGAGGCTCGCCATGTCTACTTACTTGCCCTGGCTTCTAAGACCCATGCGAGAGGGAGCCCAAGGCGGAGCACCCTCTGTTATTCAAGTGGGTGCCAGTGGCCTAACGTAGGTGGTGCAAATCTCTTGTCTTGAGGTTTTATTAGTTCCCCACGTACACCAAGTTGTTCAGCATCTTTTCTCCACTAATTTTCCTACTATACTACCTTGTCCTAATCTCTTTTTATATTTCTAAATAAGTAAGTTTTTCCTCGCCACGCTGTCCCCCCTTCGAATTACCCTGGATCCACTGGGGTTGGGCCCCGGCACATTCACACTCCCAGAGTTGGAGGAACAGGGTTCGTTTTTATCCACAGCCTCTCCAGCATTTAATGTTTGTCGTGTTTTGACCACGGCCATTCCGACGGGTGAGAGGTGATACTTGGTGCAGTTTTGATTGGCATTTCCCTCATATCTAGCGATGTTGACATTTTTCATATGATTTCTTAAAATTAAAGGATCTGCGTTAAAGGTCCCTTTGGAAATGGGCTGCATGAAAATGTGCCCGGTTTGGAATACTTTTGCAGTGATCACACTAGGACGCGTCTTGAAGGCAGTTGTTTATTTACAGTCTCAAAGGCCCTTGTGGGCATCAAGTGGCCATCAGCACGGTCTTTAAGCTGTTGTTATAAAAATGGCCACAAGGAGGCAGCATTTCTTCATGCCCCACTGGGCCTTTTTTCTTTTTTTTCTGTTTTCATGTTTGGAAGGAAAGTTAGGACCAACGTAGACAGCATATTAAAAAGCAGAGACATTACTTTGCCAACAAAGGTCCATCTAGTCAAAGCTGTGGTTTTTCCATCAGTCATGTATGGATGTGAGATTTGGACCATAAAGAAAGCTGAGCGTCTGAGAACTGATGCTTTTGAACTGTGGTGTTGGAGAAGACTCTTGAGGGTCCTTTGGACTGCAAGGAGATCCAACCAGTCCATTCTGAAGGAGATCAGTCTTGGGTGTTCACTGGAAGGACTGATGCTGAAACTCCAATCCTTCGGCCACCTGATGCGAAGAACTGACTCACTGGAAAAGACCCTGATGCTGGGAAAGATTGAAGGCGGGAGGAGAAGGGGACGGCAGAGGATGAGATGGTTGGATGGCATCACCGACTCGATGGACATGAGTTTGAGCAAACTCCGGGGGTTGGTGATGGACAGGGGAGCCTGGTGTGCTGCAGTCCATGGGGTCGCAAAGAGTCGGACACGCCTGAGTGACTGAACTGACCTGACTGTGTGCATGTTAAATGCAAAGCCTTAATCCATCCCTCCACTTCTAACATTTTGGCTCATAACCGGAGCTTGGTTTTCTAAGTTTGTGAGACTGTTTGCTTCGTGTTCCTTTGCAAGCATTTATAGTGGCATCTTCTGGTATCTGTCCTCCCGTCAGTGGCTCCCTTCACTGGAAAGTACGAAAATCACTAGGTCCGCTCTGCTGCTGGTAATGGCGTGAACCTGTTCTGTTTTACAACAGATTCATATTCCAGCGTAGCAGTCCGCCGCTTTATCGTGACTGTTCTGTCGACGGACACTTAGTTTGATCCTACGTCTTGCCTATCGGAAATCGGGCTGCCGAGAAAACTGGGGGTCATGTGTCCTTGTGAAATAGGATTTCCTGTGGATCTAAGCCCAGAAGTGGGATTACCGGCTCACATGGTTTCTGGATGTTTAATTTTGTAAGGAACGTGTATGCTGTTTCCCGTGGTTCATGCGAGAATGGAGGAGGTTTCCCTCACCTTCCCCGCTTCGTATGACTTTGTCGATCTTATGGATGATGGACATTCTGGCCCCTGTGAGATGATACCTCACTCCACTTTGATTTGCGTCTCTTTAGTAATTAGCGATGCTGAGCATCTTTCAAGGTGCCCAACGGCAGTCTGTATGCCTTCTTGGAGGAAATACCCTTTGCCCCATTTTTTTTTCCTTGGGTGATATGTGTTTTTTAATATTCAGATGCACCAGCTCTTTGCATGTCCTGGAGTTGAATATCTTGTGATTTCCTGGTTTGCAGATTTTATTTTTTTCAGTCCGAGAGTTCTCTTTTTCTTTCTTTGAGGGGTTCCCTTGCTGTGCAAATGCTATTAAGGTTAATGAGATCCCGTTTTCTTATGTTTGGCTGACTTTTCATTATTCTAAGTGCCGAATCCCAAAAGAACTCAGTGCGATTGACTTCAAACCATGTCCTGCCTGTATATTTTTCTCAGGAATTTCCTAATATCATCTTTACGCTTAGATGTTTATGCTATTGGGAGTTTATTTGGGGTGTCGGGTGTTCAAGAGCGTTCTTATTGCATTCTTGTTTTCCTTGCTTAAGGATGCTCCACGCTGCCCTCCGAAGTGGCAGTCAGCATTTATGTTTCCAGCATCAGAGGAGATGGATTCCCTTGTTTCCACAGCCTCTGTGTTTGTCGAGTTTTTGACTGTGGCCCTTCTCATGGGTGGAAGATAATATTTCCTTGTAGTCTTTTTTTTCCTGCCTAATTTTGATTTTTTTTTTCGGTCCCCAGCTCTAGGAGACTTTTGAAGGGCAGTTTTTTTTTTTTTTTACTTACTTCCCAAGGGACCTTATGAATATTAAGTGGCCATCAACGCAGGTTTTAAGTTGTTGTTACGAAAAACGGCCACAAGGCAGCAGCATCTCCCCACGCACCGTTCGTGTTGTTTTTATTTTATTTTTTTCCTTTCTTTCTACTTTCGCTTTATTTTCTGTTGAGTCTGGTTGATTTCCGATGTTGTGTTGGCTTCAAGTGTTCGACAGCTTTATTTAGCGATGGACAGAGTTGAGTCTCCCCTTTATCAGGTTATTTTTCCCATAAAGGAGATTTCATTGTACTCGGTTGAGTTCCCTGAGCCGGTCAGTAGGGCATTTTTTTGATGCTCTGATTGATACATGTTAATGTGTGTATGTTAATTTCAAACTCTTAATTTGTCCCTCTTGCCTAAGCCTTTGTTGTTGTTGATAATTGCAGCTTGGTTTTCTAGGTTTGTGAGCCTTTTTCCGGGGTGTAAATTGGTTCATCTGCGTGAGCTGATCGATTGTACCTGTCAGGGACGTTTTATTATTTTTTCCTTCCCCTCTCTGCCTTCCGTCACTCATCATGATAATCACTCCATCCGTCCACGCGTCTGTCAGTGGCGTTACTCCGTTCTGCTGGATGAGACTCGCGTCCCAGCGTAGATGTTGACCTTCCCTTTTTTTTTTCTCATTATTCTGTGGATGGACATTTTGGCCGATTCAGTGTCTTGGATATTGCAAATCGTGTTGCCCTGAAAAGAGATGTGTTTGTGTCGTTAGGAAATAAGATTTTTTTTTTCTGGATCTAAGCCCAGAAGTGAGATGACTGGATCATATGCTTTTGGGGGCCTCCCTGGTGGCTCAGATGGTAAAGAATCCACCTGCAATGCGGGAGACCTGGGTTCCATCCTTGGGTTGGGAAGATTTCACTGGAGAAGGAAATGGCAGCCCGCCCCAGTCTTCTTGCCTGGAGAATCCCATGGAAGGAGGAGCCTGGTGGGCTGCAGTCCATGGGGCTGCAAAGAGTCGGACACGACCGAGCGACTTTCACTTTCACTATGCTTTCTAATGGGTTTAGTTTTTTAAAGACCCTCCGTGCTCTGTTCCACAATTCTATTTTCTGTTCTAATTATGAATTAATATTAATATTCTAATAATACAACTACTCTAATTCTATTTTCCATAATTCTGCATCCATTTCCATCCCCTCCCAGCGTGTAGGAGGATTCCCTTTCTCGCCCCGTTTACAGCACGTATTCTTTGTAGATCTTACTGATAATGTCCATTCTGACTGGTGTGAGTTATGACCTCACTCAGTTCCATTCGGTTCAGTCGCTCAGTCGTGTCCGACTCTTTGCAACCCCGTGGACTGCAGCACACCAGGCCTCCCTGTCCATCAGCAACTCCCAGAGTTCACTCAAACTCATTTGAGTCGGTGATGCCATCCAACCATCGAAGCCTCTGTTGGCCCCTTCTCCTCCCGACTTCCCTCTTTCCCAGCATCGCGGTCTTTTCCAGTGAGTCGGCTCTTTGCATCAGGTGGCTAAAGTATTGCAGCTTCAGCATCAGTCCTTCCAATGAATGTTCAAGGTTGATTTTCTTAAGGATGGACTGGTTTTCATTTATTTATCTATTTTTAGTGGAAGAATATTTGCTTTGCAATGCCGTCTTGCTTTTTCCCATACATCAGCATGAATCAGCCATAGGTATACACATATCCCTTCCGTCCTCAACCTTCCTCACCCCTCACCCTCCTTCCCACCCTTCTAGGTTGTTACAGAAAACCAGGCTGGTTTCCCTGAGGCTTGAGTGGTTTCCCGTACTTGCCGTCCAAGGGACTCTCAAGAATCTTTTCTGATCCATTTATGTATGCGTGTATATATGTCCTTTTCCAGATTTGTTAATAGAGTATCATAGGATGTTAATAGAATTCTCTGTACTGTTCAGTAAGTCCTTTAAAAAAAAATCAGTAAGTCCTTTTTTAAAAAAATCTGTTTTATATGTAGCTGTGTGTATCTGTTAATCCCAAACTGCTAATTGATCCTTCCCCTGTGCGTTCCCCTTTGGTAAACGTAAGTTTGTTCTCTCTGCCCCTGGGTGTGCTTCTGGTTTGTATATGCCAAGCTCCTTTTCCCATTTCCTGATGATCCTAGGATGTTTTACAGACAGGGAGAGGTGTTTTTTTTTTTTTTTTTTTTTAAAGCTCTCGGCAAGACAGCCTTTGTGTTAGCTCTGGCATCAGAGGCTGATGCTCAGAGTTCCATCAGATGCAGGTGAAAGTCAGTTCAGCGACGATGCTCCTCGGCGGATAAAGGCTGCCGGCTGTTCTTTTCGGTCTCAGCTTTGAGGANTAAAAAAAAATCAGTAAGTCCTTTTTTTAAAAAATCTGTTTTATATGTAGCTGTGTGTATCTGTTAATCGCAAACTGCTAATTGATCCTTCCCCTGTGCGTTCCCCTTTGGTAAACGTAAGTTTGTTTTCTCTGCCCCTGGGTGTGCTTCTGGTTTGTATATGCCAAGCTCCTTTTCCCATTTCCTGATGATCCTAGGGTGTTTTACAGACAGGGAGAGGTGTTTTTTTTTTTTTTAAAGCTCTCGGCAAGACAGCCTTTGTGTTAGCTCTGGCATCAGAGGCTGATGCTCAGAGTTCCATCAGATGCAGGTGAAAGTCAGTTCAGCGACGATGCTCCTCGGCGGATAAAGGCTGCCGGCTGTTCTTTTCGGTCTCAGCTTTGAGGATTCTCCGCAGAAAGCAGAGGCTGAAAGGATGATCTCGGGGGCGGTTTTCGATTGTAGAAGCTTCGCCAGCCGGCAGTGGCCTCGTGGCTCCCTGCGGGTCCGAATGACATTTGAACGCCGAGGCTTCCGATTTTGCACAAAAGAGGCTGCTTCAAATAGAACAGAGAGCAGGGTCAACAAGAGGTGATCGCTTCTCTTCTTTGTCTTCATGGGAGAGACCCAGGGTGAGGCGTGATGCCCTTCTGGGTTTCTGTGGGACGCAGTCTTACCAGGTGACATGTTATTTATGCCTCCCGTGACCCACGTTATACCCACGGAACCCGTGGATGAAAACATTTTTGAATCAGATGGTTGTGCAGGCCTGAGAGTGAACACACTTGGAAATGAGTGCTTTTTCAGGGTCATGAAATGTACTGTAATTAAGACAGGATGATGGAGCTTTTTTTTTAGCCAGTTGAAAGAAATTTAAAAGAGCACGTGATTATGTTTTAATTGCTTTCTGTCTCCCTGACGTGTGTAGTAAGTTGCTTCAGTTGTGTCCGAATCTTTGCGAGCTTATGGACTGTAGCCTGCCAGGCTCCTCTGTCCATGGGGATTCTCCAGGCAAGAATATTGGGGTGGTTTGCATGCCTTCCTCCAGGGGATCTTCCTGATCCAGGGATTGAATGAAAACAGTCATAACTATATATATATATATGCTCTGTCTTGAGCCTGCCTCCCTCCCAGCCCCACCTACTGCCCTAGGTCATCACAGAGCATGGACATATAAACACAGCCATGGGTAAAACAGACAGTGGGAAGCTGTTGTGTAGCACATGGAGCTCAGGCTGTGATCCATGAAAGGTATATATATAAAAAAATCAGACAACAATTTGGGAGTTAAACTAGGTTGTATTAGAGAAAAATCAAAATGTTCTCTGGCTTTATTGAGAGATAATTTTTGTTACGAAGACTCTTGAGAGTCCCTTGGACTGCAAGGAGATCCAACCAGTCCGTTCTGAAGGAGATCAGCCCTGGATTTCTTTGGAAGGAATGATGCTGATGCTGAAACTCCAGTACTTTGGCCACCTCATGCAAAGAGTTGACTCACTGGAAAAGACCCTGATGCTGGGAGGGATTGGGGGCAGGAGGAGAAGGGGACGACAGAGGATGAGCTGGCTGGATGGCATCACTGACTTGATGGACACGAGTCTGAGTGAACTCCAGGAGTTGGTGATGGACAGGGAAGCCTGGCGTGCTGCGATTCATGGGGTCTCGAAGAGTCGGACACGACTGAGCGACTGAACTGAACTGAACTGAACTCTTTAAATTCATCCCACCCTCTCCTTCCCCATTGAGTCCACACTGCCTTCTCTATATCGGCGTCTCTATCCCTGCCCTGTGAATAAGTTCTTCAGCACCATTTTTCTAGACTCCACATATATAGGTCTTGATGTACGACACTTGTTAATCTCGTTTGGAGTTGCTTCGCTCTGTATAACGGGCTCTAGGTTCTTCCACCTCATTTCAGCCGATTCCCATTTGTTCCATGGCCACGTAGTACTCCATCGTGTATATACATAATTCGCATTTGTTCCTTTTCATAGTTGAGGGATATTCCATTGTGTATATATGCCGCTCGCACGTGTCCCTTTTCACGGCTGAGTAACGTTCCATTGTGTATAGACCTGCCATATCTCTTTATCTTGGCCTCTATCGATGGCCATCGAGGCATTCTCTTACGGAGTAAACTTGACTCTTTGGAGAGAAATAGCCTCGAGAAGAACCATGATTAAGTACAACTATGGAATCTAAAATAACCAGAGCACCCCTAGTGAGTATAATAGAGAAGAAGCCAGCCCACAGATACAGAGCGCAGAGGAGTTGTTAGCAGTGGTGGGGAGAGCAATGCAGAGAGAGAGGGCTAAAAATTACAAACTACTATTTGTAGACTAAAATAACCAGAAGGATATCGTGTATAGCACAGGGCGTCCCCACGTGGCTCAGTGGTAAAGAATCTGCCTGCCAGCGCAGGAGACTCAAGACGTGCAGCTTTGATGCCTCCAGGGCCAGGGAGATCCCCTAGAGGAGGGCAGGGCAGCCCACTCCAGGATTCTTGCCTGGAGAATCCCATGGACAGAGGAGCCTGGTGGGCTGCAGGCTATGGGGTCACAAAGAGTCCGACACGACTGAGCACCTGACGCTTTAATAGGTCATTGGATGGATAACTCTGTGTCTCAAACAACCTGCGTTCGTATTCCTGGACGTCTAATGGATAGAGCAGTGCTCAGAGGTTTCTGAGATGCTATTCCTGGGTTATCATCCTCGATGTGGCTCAGATCAAATTTTCCATCTCTTTCTCACATTGAATGACTAACTTTTCGCCTCCTGTTGCAAGTTAGGTGTGGCTAGTTTTATAAAGTTGGGGGGTGGTAAATGAGAGGGAAGTCAGAGAGCGTGCACGGCTTGTTCCAAATTGGGGCAGGTGTGGCAATCCTATGATGGGAAGATTCCCACAGTCCATCCTACGAAGGTAAGATTCTGACAGCTGAACTGCCTCTGAGTTTGTCTGCTCATCGGCTGAGCATTTTTCTATAAAGACGACACCCGCTCTGTTGATCACAAATCTTAGCGCGCTCTGTAACTTTCGAGGGATGTTCATGATAAAGTCTGGACTCTTTAGTGAGACTCTCAAGGGCCTTCAAGCCCTGGTCCAAGCTTTGTCCCTTCCTTATCTTTTGGGTGCTGTTCACTCGCTTGGTCGTGTCTTGACTCTTTGCGACCCCGTGGACTGCAGCACGCCAGGCCTCCCTGTCCATCATCAACTCCCAGAATTTACTTAAACCCAGGTCCATTGAGTCGGTGATGCCATCAACCATCTCATCCTCTGTCGTCCCGTTCTCCTCCTGCCTTCAATCTTTCCCAGTGTCAGGGTCTTTTCCGGTGAGTTAGCTCTTCTGGTACGGACCCCCTACCCACTCCGCCCCTTGGGAATAACCTGCCGCAGCCCTGGTTAACTATTTACTTCCTAGAATCTTTTGGGTCCTTTGGACCTTCAGGATTTGATCACGGTCCGTTTCCTGCCCAGCACGCCATACGCGAACAATGACTTTGAAAATCATCTTTTAATCCAAGTTCCAGTGTTCATTTTGTAGTTGAAGCATAGAAATCGAAAGCGTTTGTCTCTCAGTCGTGTCCGACTCTTTGTGACCCCCTGGACTGTAGCCCACCAGGCTCGTCTGTCCACGGGATTCTCCAGGCAAGAACAGTGGAGTGGGTGGCCATGCCCTTCTCCAGGGGATCTCCCTACCCAGGGATCATACTCAGGGAAGGAGAGATGATTTACTGCATATAAAGTTTCGTTAGTTTCAGGAGTATAGCCAAATGATTCAGTCATATATATACGTCTGTGTATGTGTGTACACTTAGGTTTATTCATTTATATATGTGTGTGTGTGTATGTATTGACAGATACGTCCATCAACACACTTATTTGGTAAGAAGTCATCGTTTTTTCATGGACTAAGACTTTATATATTGCTTGAATCAATTTCTTTATATTTTGTTGAAAATGTCTTGTCTATGTTCATACGAAATAGCCATACTTTCATTTTCTTGTACTTTCTTTTTGACATGAAAGTTAGCTTTGCAAGGTGAAAAAAGTCATTGTTTACAGATTTATTTCTTATTGAAATGTAGTGGATCTAGTGTGTGTTAATTTCTGCTGTGCAGCAAAGCGGCTTCGTTATGCTTAATTATATATGTGCATTCTTGTTTATATTCTTTGTCATTACGGTTTATCCCAGGATATTGGATGTGGTTTAAGGTATTGCTGATGGAGATATAGGTAAATAGATATTCTTTTTTCAGATGCTTTTCCATTAATCATGACTTTTGCTTCCCTGGTTCCTCAGATAGTAAAGCTTCTGCCTGCAGTGTGGGAGACCTGGGTTCGATCCCTGGGACGGGAAGATCCCCTGGAGAAGGAAATGGCAGCCCACTCCAGTATTCTAGCCTAGAAAATCCCATGGACTGAGGAGCCTGGTGGGCTACAGTTGCAAAGAGGTGGACACGACTGAGCGACTTCACTTTCACTTTCTTAACAGATGAGTGTGTATTAAAGATGGATGCATAAATGAACGATGCCTTTGAAATTCTCAGGGAAGGTAAAGACCTTCTTGCATGTAAAAAGCACTTAGACATACATCACAAAGCATCTCAGATTATCTCCAGGGATCCATGAGTCTCCTGAAGTTCACTGCTTCAGCAGAACCCGTGGGCCCCAGAATGGGAGCAGGGAACTTGGACACAAGGCAGTGTCTTTTATCGTCTTCCTTTTTAAACATTAAAACCTTTAAACAGGCAGTGCCATGCTTCAAGTGGCCGCTCTAGAAATAATTCAAAGTGAATTTCATTTCACGCTGACCCAGTCAAAATATTGATTAGAAGCAAGAGAAGGAGGCTTGGGTGAGTTAATGAAGCCGTGGGGAAAACGGATTGTGTTTAGAAAGAAAAGTGTGATGGGCATACAGACGGCCGGCAGAGTTAAGTATGCTCCTTTTTATTCTGCTTCTTGCAGTGGAAGGATATTCTGGAAGCTGGAGTGAAGGTCTAGGCCAAAAAAACACAAAAAACCCAACCTATATCAGGGTACTAGGTTCAATGAGAAAGACTGTATCTCCCCCAAACTGTGTCCTGTCAGGCTGATTTCTCAGCATCTTCCTTCTCCCTTCTACAAGTGAGCTGTTCGCACACCTTTATCATCTCCTGGGATGCTCAGCTGTGGGGAGAGTGGAAGTAACACAGGGGCCACAGAATGCTGTCCGCAGGGACGTGGTGGCTGCTACGAACATTATTAAGCAACACCCGACGTTCCTTTGGCCACCTGATGTCAAGAGCCAACTGTTTGGAAAAGACCCTGATGCTGGGAAAGATGGAAAGCGGGAGGAGAAGGGGACGACCGAGGATGAGATGGCTGGATGGCATCACCGAGTTGATGGACGTGAGTTTGAGCAAGCTCTGGGAGATGGTGATGGACGGGGAGGCCTGGCGTGCTGCAGTCCAGGAGGTCACAAAGAGTCGGACACGACTGAGTGAGTCCACACACACACACACACACACACACACACACAC
>SJYB01005553.1:0-31479 GCA_006408585.1 Antidorcas marsupialis | reverse complement strand
TAATATTTAATAATAACAAACAAACATTAATATTTATGCAATATATACTATGTAGCATTAATGTTTATAATTATATACATATTAATAACATATCTCATAAATATTATATACACATTAATAATCAATATAATACTATTTTTAAAAAACCAATAATTAAAATCAATATTTTATAATAATTTGATAACAATAATATCGAATATTAAATTAAGACTGATGTGCTCATGTTATTCAAAGAGGTGAAGATAAAAACTCTGCTTGTCAGTATCAATCTGTCTCACGCCAGGGGCTTCCCTCGTGGCTCAGACGGTAAAGAATCCGCCTGCAAACGCAGGAGACGTGTGTTTGACCCCTGGGTCAGGAAGACCCCCTGGGGGAGGGCATGGCAACCCACTCCAGTATTCTTGCCTGGAGAATCCCATGGACAGAGGAGCCTGGTGGGCTACAGTCCATGGGGTCGCAAAGAGCTGGACGTGACTTAGCGACTTAACGGCAATAGCAACAGCATCATGTCAAAACCTGGATACATCTTCCTGAGAATGGGACATNCATGGCAACCCACTCCAGTATTCTTGCCTGGAGAATCCCATGGACAGAGGAGCCTGGTGGGCTACAGTCCATGGGGTCGCAAAGAGCTGGACGTGACTTAGCGACTTAACGGCAATAGCAACAGCATCATGTCAAAACCTGGATACATCTTCCTGAGAATGGGACATTTCATAAGGACTTCAACCAGAGTACCCATAATTGTCCCAATTCAAAAGGTACGTCAACCCAGGAACTGCCCTGAGACTCTCGGGGTCAATCTATTATTATTATTTTCATAATTTCTACCAAGGTCTAGAGTCTATCCTTCAGAAATAAATGCACAATATGGGGCAAAAGTCACTGGCTGCCTGTGACCTCACCTCTCACTCTGCACGGGTTCTCATTCTTACAGATTATTTGCATGTTATATAAATATAACAATTACATTCAGTTGGTTTGGTCGCTCAGTCGTGTCTGACTCTTTGCAACCCCATGGACTGCAGCACAGCAGGCTTCCCTGTCAATCATCAACTCCCAAAGCGCTCAAACTCCTGTCCATCAAGTCGGTGATAACATTGACATTAGTAAATATTTGTATTTAAAGATATAAAATCCTTACATTTAAAAAATTAAATTGAATATTTGACCAATGAAACGAGTCACTCCACTTTAGCCAAGAACTTAATACATCTTCAGTAGTAGCAGTGGTATTAATTGTGTAGTGGTGTCTGACTCTTTGCGACCCTTTGGACTGCAGCCCGCCAGGCTCCTCTGTCCATAGAATTCTCCAGGCAAGAATACTGGAGTGGGTTGCTACTCCCATCTCCAGGGGAACTTCTCAACCCAGGGATGGAACTGGGGTCTCCTGCATTGCAGGCAGATTCTTTACCATTTGAGCTACAGGGAAGAACTTAATACGTCCTAAGAGTAAGTGAAAAAAAAAACCCAAAAAACTCAAAATGTCTTAAAGACTTAAATAAAGACCTGACATCATAAAACTCCTAGAAGAGAATATACATAAAAAATGCTGACATAAACTGTACCAATGTTTTCTTAGGTCATCTCCTACGGGAATAGAAATAAAAGCAAAAATAAACCAATGGAACTTAATCATACTTCGAAGCTTTTGCCCAGCAAAGGAAACCATAAATAAAAGCAAGACGGCCTACGGACTGGGAGAAAATATTTGCAAACAATGTAACTGCCAGAGACTTAATCTCCAAAATATACAGACAGTTCATACAACTCAACAACAATAATACCCAATCCACAAATGGGCAGAATACTTAAATAGACATTTCTCCAAAAACACACGTGCAGATGGCCAACAGGCAGCTGGAAAGATGCTCAGCATCCCTCATTATCAGAGAAATGCAAATCAAAACCACAGTGAGGTACCAGCTCACACTGCTCAGAACGGCCATCATTAAAAAGTCTGCAAACAATCAACGCGGGAGAGAAAAGGAGACCCTACCACACTCTTGGTGGGAATGGAAATTGACGCAGCCACTGTGGAGGCTCCTTAAAAAACTAAAAATAAAACTGCTAATACCGTATGATCCAGAAAGTCCCATTCCTGGGCATATAACCGGAGAAAACCATCATTTGAAAAGATACGTGTACCTCAGTGTTTATAGCAGCGCTGTTTACAAAAGCCAAGACATGGAAGCAGCCTGAATGTCCATCGAGAGACGAATGGATGAAGAAGATGAGGACTCTTATGCGGCTACAAAAAAGAGTGAAATAAGGTCACTTGCAGCAACATGGATGGACCCAGACATAATCACACCAAGTGACCCACACTGAGAAAGACAAATATCCCATGACATGACTTAAACGCAAACTCCAAAAATGAGACAGACTGACAAAGATGAAAATGATACAAATGCACGTATTTATAAGACAGACTCTGAGTTTGAAAACAAATTCTGGTTGCCACAGGGGCAAAGGGAGCAGGGATAAGTTAGGAGTCTGGGACCACCAGATACACAAGACTATAGATAGAACAGATAAGTCACAAGGACCTGCTGCTGCTGCTGCTAAGTCACTTCAGTCGTGTCCGACTCTGTGTGACCCCATAGATGGCAGCCCACCAGGCTCCCTCATCCCTGGGATTCTCCAGGCAAGAACACTGGAGTGGGTTGCCATTTCCTTCTCCAATGCATGAAAGTGAACAATGAAAGTGAAGTCGCTCAGTCGTGTCCGACTCAGTGACCCCATGGACTGCAGCCCACCAGGCTCCTCCGTCCATGGGATTTTCCAGGCAAGAGTCCTGGAGTGGGGTGCCATTGGCTTCTCTAGGGGACCTTCCCGGCCCAGGGATTGCACCCGGGTCTCCTGCATTGCAGGCAGACACTTTAACCTCTGAGCCACCAGGGAAGACCTCGATTTTAAAAAAGTACATGGTTATTTCTAATGAANAGTCGTGTCCGACTCAGTGACCCCATGGACTGCAGCCCACCAGGCTCCTCCATCCATGGGATTTTCCAGGCAAGAGTACTGGAGTGGGGTGCCATTGGCTTCTCTAGGGGACCTTCCTGGCCCAGGGATTGCACCCGGGTCTCCTGCATTGCAGGCAGACACTTTAACCTCTGAGCCACCAGGGAAGACCTCAATTTTTTAAAAGTACATGGTTATTTCTAATGAATATGATATAATATTTGAAAAACTCGAATGTTCCAAGCATTATCTTAATACTCAAGATTTCTTTAAAATGAAATAGAACATAACAGAGTCTTCATTTTAACGAAATCTGTTTTTAACTTTTAGCAGAACGGGTAATTCTTGATGTATAATGATTTTAAAAATATAGAATTGGGTGTCAAATAAAGCAATTTCATTGACATTGTGCAAATCACACTGTAGAAAATAAGCCCACTGAAGCTTAAACCAATAAAACATCACTCTCTCATGATGGTCACAAAAATAAAGGCCTTGGAAAGAACTGAGGAGATTTTTTTGTAGCTGTGGAAGCACAGAAATCTACTAATCAGATTGCAGGTTGACGAAAGAGTTAAAGTTTGTATCAGGAATTATGAAACGACCATAGTCATCATATTAGGAATTGTATGCTATGCTCACAAAGGTTTCCAACATGTCGTTAATTATCATCAATCATTATCAACAAGTATACAGTGGTTTAAAACAAAAAAAACCATTATGTTGATATATGCCAGAAACCAACACAACATTGGAAAGCAATTATCCTATTAAAGTTACGGCTAAAGAATTCAGTTCAACAATTTTTGGAAGAAAGAAATCACACAATATGCCCAATTGTTCCAAATCCCAATTTTTTAAAACCTCTGACGAAAACTGTGTAAGTTCAAAACCTGGCTTTATTCTACGCTGACCCCTGCTAACATTTTGCAGCAGCCTGGATGGGAGGGGAGTTTGGGGGAGAATGGATACTCGTATATGAATGGCTGAGTCCCTTCACTGTGCACCTGAGACTATCACAGTATTGCTGTAAAGTAGAATATAGCAAAAATAAAATTAAAAAAATTCAATTAAAAACAAACAAAAAAAACACAAAATGTTTTGGTGTTAAAAAACATAAAAACTTTTTTTAAAAAGGACAAAAATAATCCTGGCTTTATTCAACTCACTCATTTTCAAGTATGTTAAGTCACAAACCGCAAGGGGGAATAGAAGATATTAATATTTAACAATCTACTGAAATTTCTATGAAATCCACTTTTTAGCATGTCTTATATGGGAAAACAAGACACGCACAGGAGAATAATTTAATCTCACAGGTTTTCACTTCCACTGGGAAAGAAATAAACAGAAATAACAGTTTCTCTTTAAATGCAAATTTTGCATTTCAGGTTTAATAAGATCACGGCTCGTTGGATGGTGTTGGCTTTAAATTCCTTGAGCATATACACAAACTGTTTGGATATCTGGGAAAATAGTCTGGTCACTGTGAAAAGATAGATCCTCTGTTTGGAAATATGTAATTCGGGTAACAGATGAACAAACGAGGACAACTGGAATCCAACGTTTAAGGGCTGCACTTTTGAAACTAAGCTTGGAATCTCAAATGGCGAGGGGGGTGACTGACCTTAACTTACTGACCTTGAGTGAACTCTGCCCACTGATTTCATTTTAAGAACATTCTCGAAAGCTCTGTCAGGGTCTGTCTTAAAATTCTTATGCCCATAGTATTTTCTGCACTGTTATCTGTCAGTTAAACAGGGATGATTCCTCAAGCCTTGATCTGGTCGTTTCTTGGTTTAAAAGTCATGGGCAGCTTATTCTTTGTTCCTCAAGGCATGTTTGCTGATCAACCTGCAATTCTTTAAAGCCTCCTTAAGAAACTGAATGCAACTGATCCTTCAAAAGTTCCAGCAAATGTCTGCAAAATTTACAGAAAGTGCTACACCTGCCCATTGATCACCCTCAACATATACACGATGGAATATTACTCATCTGGTCCCATCACTCCATGGGAAATAGATGGGGAAACAGTGGAAACAGCGTCAGACTTTATTTTTTGGGGGGCTCCAAAATCACTGCAGATGGTGATTGCAGCCATGAAATTAAAAGACGCTTACTCCTTGGAAGAAAAGTTATGACCAACCTAGATAGCATATTCAAAAGCAGAGACATTACTTTGCCGACTAAGGTCCGTCTAGTCAAGGCTATTGTTTTTCCTATGGTCATGTATGGATGTGAGTTGGACTGTGAAGAAGGCTCAGCGCCGAAGAATTGATGCTTTTGAACTGTGGTGTTGGAGAAGACTCTAGAGAGTCCCTCGGACTGCAAGGAGATCTGCCCAGTCCATCCTAAAGGAGATCAGTTCTGACTATTCTTTGGAAGGACTGATGCTGAAGCGGAAACTCCAGTTCTTTGGCTACCTGATGCGAAGAGCTGACTCATTGGAAAAGACTGTGATGCTGGGAGGGACTGGGGTCAGNGCAGCCATGAAATTAAAAGACGCTTACTCCTTGGAAAAAAAGTTATGACCAACCTAGATAGCATATTCAAAAGCAGAGACGTTACTTTGCCGACTAAGGTCCGTCTAGTCAAGGCTATTGTTTTTCCTATGGTCATGTATGGATATGAGTTGGACTGTGAAGAAGGCTCAGCGCCGAAGATTTGATGCTTTTGAATTGTGGTGTTGGAGAAGACTCTAGAGTCCCTTGGACTGCAAGGAGATCTACCCAGTCCATCCTAAAGGAGATCAGTTCTGACTATTCTTTGGAAGGACTGATGCTGAAGCGGAAACTCCAATTCTTTGGCTACCTGATGCGAAGAGCTGACTCACTGGAAAAGACCGTGATGCTGGGAGGGACTGGGGTCAGGAGGAGAAGGGGACGACAGAAGATGAAATGGTCGTATGGCATCACCGAATCAGTGGACATGAGTTTGAGCAAGCTCCAGGAGGTGGTGATGGACAGGGAAGCCTGGCATGCTGCAGTCCATGGGGTCGCAAAGAGCTGGACAGAACTGAATTGAGCTGAACTGATGAGCTGAACTGACTTTTACACTCTTTACTGAATTTCTTTCAATACTGCTTCTGTCTTGTGTTTTGGCTTTTTAGCTGCAAGGCATGTGAGATCTTACTTTCCTGACCAGTGATCAAACTCGCACCCTTCTTTGGAAGCCCATCTTAACCACTGGACCCCAAAGGGTGCGTTAATTCAAGCTTCAATTCAACCTACAAGGAAAACACTTAAAAATCTATTTGATAACCAGCAACAGTCATTTTCCTTTCAAAACTGATGAACATTCTGGGGGAGGTTGATTATAATAGGCTTAAAATTTTATATTATAACAGTCTTTGACGATAACCTCAGGCACAGTTTTTTAAAAGAAATTGTTGTTTTACGAATTACTCATTTGGTTGTTCAGAAATCCAACAAGTCCATTTGGGTATGTGCAAAAGTAGAGAATGATGACTCTTCCATAAATGATTACATGCTGAGAAGCTCTGACTACATTAAAGATGGTTACTTATCTGTAAATTAATGAATTTTTAAATGACACGTTCTTTTTTCAAGAGGTGTCATTATCTAATTCGCATTAATTTTCCACACAAATAGCTCGTTTCTTATACCCAAATGATTTGGATGGTTTTTCTTGTGCATTTCTATAATATCTCAGATCCTTAAAAAACTAATCAAAAAACATAAGCAACTGATGCATGGGTTTAAGATACCCGTGATTCTTTGTTTCCCATTATTATTATTTTTAACCGTTTATTTTGTGTTTGAGTATAGCCTATTAACACTGTTGGGATAGTTTCAGGCAGAGAGCAAAGGGACTCAGCCATCCATACACGTGTATCATTCTCCCTCAAACTCCCCTCCCATCCAGGCTGCCACGTGACACTGAGCAGAGTTCCCTGTGCTGTCCAGCAGGTCCTTGCTGGTTCTCCATGTTAAACACAGCAGAGTGGACAGGTCCATCCCAAACTCCCTGACTATCCCTTCCCCCATCCTTCCCNTATCATTCTCCCTCAAACTCCCCTCCCATCCAGGCTGCCACGTGACACTGAGCAGAGTTCCCTGTGCTGTCCAGCAGGTCCTTGCTGGTTCTCCATGTTAAACACAGCAGAGTGGACAGGTCCATCCCAAACTCCCTGACTATCCCTTCCCCCATCCTTCCCCACTGGTGACCATAAGGTTATTCCAGAGTATTGAGCAGAGTCCCCTGTGCTGGACAGCAGATCCTTGCTGGTTCCCATGGTAAATACAGCAGTGTGTCCATGTCCATCAAGACTCCCTGACTATCCCTTCCCCATCCTTCCCCCTGTGACCATAAGGTTATTACAGAGTACTGAGCAGAGTTCCCTGTGCCGTCCAGCAGGTCCTTGCTGGTTCTCCATGTTAAACACAGCAGTGTGTCCATGTCCATCTCAGACTCCCTGACTATCCCTTCCCCATCCTTCCCCCTGTGACCATAAGGTTATTACAGAGTACTGAGCAGAGTTCCCTGTGCTGTCCAGCAGGTCCCTGTGGGTTCTCCATGTTAAACACAGCAGTGTGTCCATGTCCATCCCAGACTCCCTGACTATCCCTTCGGCAAGCATAAGTTCATTCTCTATGTCTGGGAGTTTCTTTATGTCTCATCAGTAACTTCTTTTGTGTCATTTTCTTTTTACATTCCACATATAAGGGATGTCATGTGATATTTCTCCTTCTTTGACTGACTGACTTCACATAGCATAATAATCTCTGGTTAAACCCATGTTGCTCGACTTCTCAGGTGGTTCAGATGGTAAAGAACNAGTTCCCTGTGCTGTCCAGCAGGTCCCTGTGGGTTCTCCATGTTAAACACAGCAGTGTGTCCATGTCCATCCCAGACTCCCTGACTATCCCTTCGGCAAGCATAAGTTCATTCTCTATGTCTGGGAGTTTCTTTATGTCTCATCAGTAACTTCTTTTGTGTCATTTTCTTTTTACATTCCACATATAAGGGATGTCATGTGATATTTCTCCTTCTTTGACTGACTGACTTCACATAGCATAATAATCTCTGGTTAAACCCATGTTGCTCGACTTCTCAGGTGGTTCAGATGGTAAAGAACCCTCCTGCAATGCAGGAGACACAGGAGACTCAGGTCCAATTCCTGGGTCAGGCACTTCCCCTGGAGCAGAGAATGGCAACCCACTCCAGTGTCCTTGCCTGGAGAATCCCCCAGACAGAGGACCCTGGTGGGCTTCAAACCATAGGTTTGCACAGAGCTGGACACGACTGAAGCGACTTAGTGCTAAGTTTGCGAGAGTTGGGTCATCTCTGCTTTTGCAGCATCTTGCGTTCTAGGTTTGACACCTTGCATTCTTCCGCGTTTCCTTAATTTCAACGTAAGAGTGGCTAATGGCAGGGCATGGTGTCATATGATATCACTTAAAAAAAAAGAAATGATACAAATGAACTTATTCATAAAACAGAAAGTGAGTCACAGACAGAGAAAACAAACTTATCATGACCGAGGCAGGGACTGGGAAGGGATATGTTAGGAACCTGGGAATTCAGAGATGCATACTGCTACATATAAAATGCAAAATCAACAAGAACCTGCTCGATACAACGGTGACGTCTACTCAATACTCTGTGATAAGCTCTATGAGAAAAGGATATATCAGAAGAGTGTACAAATGTCTGTGTATAATTGATTCACTTTGTACAGCTGAAGCTAACACAACATTCCCAATCAGTGATATCCCAATAACACTTAAATACTGAAGAACAGAGGTGCTTACAACGTTATACCTGTGAACAGCCACGCACCCCACTGTGGTTTTGCTGCATCACGCAGAACACACCCCTTGGAGCGTTAGTTTGCTCCCCAAAGCTGAGTTAGCAACACAGGTTTCGGAAAGTAGAAACTCCAAAGGAAGCGCGTTATAAAAGTAAGAGAAAGTACAAGAAGGATTGCACTAATTACGCACCAGTCACAGGTGATGAACGAACACTGTTAGGACCGTCCAGTCGCACCATATAATTNTTTGCTCCCCAAAGCTGAGTTAGCAACACAGGTTTCGGAAAGTAGAAACTCCAAAGGAAGCGCGTTATGAAAGTAAGAGAAAGTACAAGAAGGATTGCACTAATTACGCACCAGTCACAGGTGATGAACGAACACTGTTAGGACCGTCCAGTCGCACCATATAATTACCCAAATTGTATGTACAGCTTTATCACAGCCTTCCAAGTGTGCATCTGTGATTTTCCTGAAAATATGAGCCATCAGATGGGCTTGCATGCCCGGAAATGCACAGAGTCACACCTTTGCATGGACTTATCTCTGATCACGATCAAGGCAAAACTGTGTGACCCTCTGTCTCTGTCAAAGCTCAGTGATACACCATCCTAAACCAAGGGCCATGATCTTCTCGGGACGATCTTTCTCAGATGAGAGAAACGGGTGTAAGAAGAGTCTGTTCACTGAGTCCGAGTCATGATTTCATGAATAGGTGAATGGAAAATACTCAGCACGGAGTCTGAAGCACCGGAGGCACCCAGTGACTGGTAAATATTTTAACTGGAGGACACTTGCTTTACAGTGGTGTGTTAGTTTCTGCTGTACAAGAACACGGGAAAGTTGCTCAGTCATGTCCGACTCTCTGCGACCCCATGGACTGTAGCCCGCCCGGCTCCTCTGTCCGTGGAGGTTCTCCAGGAGAGAATACTGGAGTGGGTTGGCTATTCCCTTCTTCAGGGGATCTTCCCAAAGCCAGGGATCGAACCCAGGTCTCCCACACTGCAGGCAGATTCTTCACCAACCAAGGCACCAGGGCAGCCCAAGAATCCTGGAGTGGGTAGCCTGTCCCTTCTCCAGCGGATCTTCCCGACCCAGGAACCAAACGGGGGTCTCCTGCACTGCAGGCGGATTCTTTATCAGCTGAGCCTCTGGGGATCAGTCAGAAGTGTACAAGAGGCTCCCTCTGGAGCCTGCCTCCAGCCCGTCCAGCTCATCAGCAAGGACCAAGCAGACCTTCCTCTGCTATACAAACAGCAGCTTTCCAAAAGCTATCTATTCTACACGCGGTCATGATTATGTGTGAGAGCCACCGTCTCCAGTCGTCTCCCTCTCCTGCCCCTGCTATGTCCACAAGTCTGTCCTCCATGTCTGTGTCCCTGCAAGGAGGTTCATCGGGACCATCTTTCTAGATTCCACATACATGAGTTAATCTGTGTGACACTTGTTTTTCTCTTTCCGACTTCTTCACTCTGTACAACAGACTCATGTAGAGTCGTGGATGGACCTAACTTCATTTCTTTTTTATGACTGAGTAACTATATTTTGAAGGGATGTAAGTGCCACGAATTCAAGCCATTAGGTCTTGTCTCTCTCTGACTTGCTATTTACTGTGAATGAAATAAACCTCAAGCGCCTTGTAGACGGTACGCCTCTGGAAGAGAAATAGAAGCAAGGCTTGGTGGCTGACCTCAACAGCTAAAATTTGAATGTGAAATAATCAGACTAGATTTAATTAGCAAATACTCATTTTCTAATTAGGTCCAATAGGCTTATAATTGAATTAACAGTAAAGGGGATTATGGGAATTGTCATGTTCCATCTATTGCATGTCGACTGCCATTCTATGTATTGCATGTCACATGTGTGTGTACACACACACACACACACACACACACACATACAGTTGTAGAATCAAAGGATGGTATACGTACTATTTTACCCTGACTTGCAGAATCAGTGAAGATTCTCCATTTGTAAGAATGGTTATGTTTCGTATTTTTTTTAACTTTCTCACCTTACACTTGGTTTAAGCATATAGAAATGATTTCCTTTGTGCTCTAATTTACCTGTCTGTAAGCTTTCCAATTAAAAACAGAACTGCTTTAAATTTTTATCATCAGATGCCTCAGCTGTAGCTTTCAACTAGGTGTGATTGAAACACAGAGCAGGTGTTACGTTGTTCCTTTGGGTTGTATGATACTTCAGCTGGAAAAGAAGCATGCACCCCACTGCATAAAGCGGCATCGTTTACAATGGCCGAGACCTGGGAGCAAATATCGCAAAGATATTTTCCTGTCAAAGCCATCGCAGGAATCTTGGGGAAACATTAAAGGTGATTTCTCTCTGCACGCGTGTGGTGAATGTCGGGGATCACCATTAATGCCCGTACAAATATTTTCAGTGTCCCTGCGGTGAGGCTCCAGGTTCTATTGTGAGCCATCTGATGGACAAGCCCATAATTGCACTGGACACGGGCTTTCAATCAACTCGCCGGCAAGCTGTGCCTCAGTGATTCACAGAGACCACGATAATTAATCATCGACTTCCCTAAAAGATAATGCTCCCAACAGCCTGCAGGAGACACCTGTGTACACCTCCACCTCTTCCGGGGGGAGGGTCAGTTGCTCCCAGCGCAAAAGCCTGGAACTGTATCCTGCTGAATGTTACTAGTGTGCCTTGTCAAAGTCTTCCCCNATTAATGCCCGTACAAATATTTTCAGTGTCCCTGCGGTGAGGCTCCAGGTTCTATTGTGAGCCATCTGATGGACAAGCCCATAATTGCACTGGACACGGGCTTTCAATCAACTCGCCGGCAAGCTGTGCCTCAGTGATTCACAGAGACCACGATAATTAATCATCGACTTCCCTAGAAGATAATGCTCCCAACAGCCTGCAGGAGACACCTGTGTACACCTCCACCTCTTCCGGGGGGAGGGTCAGTTGCTCCCAGCGCAAAAGCCTGGAACTGTATCCTGCTGAATGTTACTAGTGTGCCTTGTCAAAGTCTTCCCCTCAAGGTAACTTTTCTTTGGCCCTGGGAGGAGAGTCCAATTAATTACTGTCATCACCTTCCTTGTAGACTCCATTCTCACCACTCAGGGAGAATCCATCTAGGGAGTCCTAGTCACACTTCAAAAAAAAAAAAAAAATTCAGATTTGCCCAGGATTGTTTCTAGCGTTCACCTTATCACAAATTCTTCAGAGTAGATGAAAGATACTGGTTAAGGCTTCCCTGATAGCTCAGTTGGCAAAAAAAAAAAGCTGCCTGCAATGCCAGAGATCCTGGTTCGATTCCGGGGTTGGGAAGATCCTCTGGAGAAGGGAAAGGCTGCCCACTCCAGTATTCTTGGGCTTCCCTGGTGGCTCAGCTGATAAAGAATCTGCCTGCAATGTGGGAGACNCTAGTGTGCCTTGTCAAAGTCTTCCCCTCAAGGTAACTTTTCTTTGGCCCTGGGAGGAGAGTCCAATTAATTACTGTCATCACCTTCCTTGTAGACTACATTCTCACCACTCAGGGAGAATCCATCTAGGGAGTCCTAGTCACACTTCAAAAAAAAAAAAAAAATTCATATTTGCCCAGGATTGTTTCTAGCGTTCACCTTATCACAAATTCTTCAGAGTAGATGAAAGATACTGGTTAAGGCTTCCCTGATAGCTCATTTGGCAAAAAAAAAAAAAAAAAGCTGCCTGCAATGTAAGAGATCCTGGTTCGATTCCTGGGTTGGGAAGATCCTCTGGAGAAGGGAAAGGCTGCCCACTCCAGTATTCTTGGGCTTCCCTGGTGGCTCAGCTGATTAAGAATCTGCCTGCAATGTGGGAGACCTAGGTTTGATCCCTGGTTTGGGAAGATCTCCTGGAGAAGGGAAAGGCTGCCCACTCCAGTATTCCTGGGCTTCCCTTGTGGCTCAGCTGGTGAAGAATCCGCCTGCAATGTGGGAGACCTGGGTTAGGAAGATCCCCCGGAGAAGGGAAAGGCCACCCATGGCAGGATTCTGGCCTGGAGAATCCCATGGACTACAGTACATGGGGTCACAAAGAGGCGTACACGACTGAGCGACTTTCACTGAGGTGGCGGTGATGTTTGACAAAGATGTAGCAGTGAGAACTGTTCTGGATTCTGGGTATTGGGGGGATGGGGGAGCTGGGTCAGGGTAAGGTCAGAAGATGAATGAAAAGCAGGACAAGAAGTGACACCAGAATAAATAGGAATTCCCAGTAACACAAGACGATCCACGGAGACAGAGGGGAAATCAGGATGCGAATTTCACCAGGAAACACACAGTGGTGGGGGGCGGTGGGAAACAAACCCGTAAGGTGGAGAAGGATGCCAAGCACGTGATGTGGGTTAAACAGATTCTTCTTTGAGAGCATTGACCTGCAAGTGTATTCACCTGGCTCTCACCGAGGAGAGGGCTTTTGACTTGATGTGGGTGAACCGCTCTCTCCGCCTGCGGGCTCTGACGTCACCTGTGGCTGTCGGCTTCAGGGAAGGATGGTGCTCCTTGCTCAGCTGTCAGGGGGCGTGGCGAGCGTTGTGTGCTCGCCAACCGTGGGAGGAAGTCATTCAGGGCACCGTGTATGCTTGACGTCCACAGAGTGCTTGCTTGGGGCGCCTTCCGAGGGCTGTACCTCTGGGGACAGGTCCAGTAGACTGGGGTGGAAATGCAATCGTTAAATACACCTCCGGAGGAAGGCAGACAGCCCACTGAGGGCTTAGTCGCTCAGTCGTGTCCAACTCTCTGGGACCCTGTGGGCTGTATAGCCCACCATGCTCCTCTGTCCGTGGGATTCTCCAGGCAAGAACACTGGAGTGGGTTGCCATTTCCTTCTCCAGGGGATCTTCCTGACCCAGGGATCGAGCCCGGGTTTCCCACATTGGAGGCAGACACTCTAACCTCTGAGCCACCAGGGAAGCCCACTAGGATCTAAGGATTATTTATATTTTGTTTTAATTTTTCACAGTGAGTGAAGGTTGATTCTGTGACAATATGGTATGGTTTTAAGCCATAAACAAATATAACATAAAACATATATTGTATATAATTAGGTTATAAAACACAGTGTTTATAATATAATTAATATGCTTTTATAAATAAATATTTATATGTGCATTAGTCGCTCAGTCGTGTCCGACTCTCTGCGCCTGTAGCCCACAAGGCTCCTCTGTCCGTGGGATTCTGCAGGCAAGCATACTGGAGTGGGTAGTCATTCCCTTTTCCTGGGGATCTTCCCCACCCAGGGATCGAAACCTGCATCGCAGGCAGATTCTTTACCATCTGAGCCACCAGGGAAGCCTGCAAATATCTATACTGAAGTTCTAACTCATAGTACCTGTGGATGTGACCTCGGGAATGAGGACTTATTTAAACTCAGAGGTCATCGAGTTTAAACAAACAACCTTTGTGCATTAGGCTGGATCCTGACCTCATAGGACTGGGGTCCTCATAAGAAGAGGAAATCAGGATACAGACACATGGAGGGTGGAGCGCGTGAGGACTCGGGGAGGGGACGGCAGTCCACACGCCCAGGAGCGAGTCCAGCCCTGCGCACACCCGGGTCTCAGACGCCAGCTTCCAGGACACACATAAATGTCTACTGTTGAAGACCCCAGCCCTAGGAAAGTAAGACGCCTGCTGATTTCCTCTATAGGGGGACCCCTCCACTGTGTAGGGGAAAGAGGACACCCACAGACACACAACCTCATACATACATGCGAGCCCACCGCACACACTGTGGGGTCTTGCTCTTTAATAAGCCTCCTTCACCCTTAGGGGAAAACTGCCTTTTTGCTAGCAAAGAAATAAAGAGAGAAATATTTTCCTCCTGGAAATCCTTGCTTTAAAAAAAAAAAAAGAAGAAATGTGTTTCTGGGGTTAAAGATAGAAGAAGATAGAGACATTGTTTTAGAATGTAGTATCACTGAAGGGAAAAAGTGTTAGCCGCTCAGTCCTGTCTGACTCTGCAAACCCCTGGACTGTAGCCCGCCAGGCTCCTCTGTCCAGGGGATTCTCCAGGCAGGAATACTGGAGTGGGTTGCCATTTCCTTTCAGGGTGGGGAGGAGGGCCGTCCTTCCAGACCCAGGAATTTTTGGAACCTGAGTCTCTTCTGCATTGCAGGCAGATTCTTTATCATCAGAGTACCAAGGAAGGCCACATTGTCAGGGTTAAATGTTATAATCCCAGGAGAGAGAGACACTTTGTTTCACAAGGCAGGATCAATAAAACGCCATAAATAGGAAGAAACCCCCTATCCATTTCAGCCTGTACTTTCCACATCCTTGGACAGAATTTCAGCATCCTTTCAGGAGTCAGTAACAAGGGTGTCATTCACAGAGCAGCGCAGGAGAGCCTCTTTCTAATTCTCTGGATACAATGACTCAACACAATGAGTGAAATACAAGTCATCAGATGGAAGAGCTATCTTGAAAATTGCTTTATCTTAGCCACCACCTTCCTGCAGAGGTCACTCCTGCTCCCCAGAATCATCCGGAAGTTTCAGGAAAGCAATGTGAAATAGAGCATGCCCTGCATTTACGATTTTTTTTTAAAGTTCAAAACGAATTCTCTACTTAAATATTCCATGAACACGATGATTTTACATCACTGAATCCACTTCCTGCACGTTTATTCTGTTCCCGTTTTTCACTTCAATTATCTATCATTTATTTGCTTGGGGAGGAGAGATTTTCTTAAATCTCTGTGAGTGTTACAGATTGAGAGTTGCCATTTCTTTCTCCAAAGGTTCCAGGGATGGAACCCTGGTCTCTTACCTTGCAGACAGATTCTTTACTGTCTGAGCCATCAGGGAACCCCTAACAGCTGACAGTATAACATTAACCTAACTTTTAGGTCCAATTACAGAGGTCTCAAATTGGATCCCAAATACCTTTGAGGTCCATACACCTTTATGCGTCTTGGAGGTAAATTCAACCATGTAGAACAGGAAAAGGTTCAAGACCCAGCAGGGTTAATTTTTCCATGTCTGCCGTCCAAACAAAAATTTCCAGCCAGGAGAAGCAGTTGGAAAGTACAACCGATCAAGCAAAGAATGAAATAAAGACATCAACATGGGCCCACAAATGACCCAGATAGAACAGTACACACAGAGCGACTTGAAGGACTTACTCTGACTGCATTTAATATGTCCACAGAGTTAGAGACATGTAAGTCATGAAAAGACCCAAAGTAAACATCTGGATGTGAGAACGATACTATGTGAAATGACAACTTCGTTGAATGGAGTTAACAGTTGCTTAGACTCGACAGGACAAATAACCCGTGAACATAATCACTAAGTCACGTCTGACTCTTTGCAACCCCATGGACAGTAGCCCGCCAGGCTCCTCTGTCCATGGGATTCTCCAGGCAAGAATACTGGTGTGGGTTGCCATTTCCTCCTCCAGGGGATCTTCCAAACCCAGGGATCAAACCTGGGCCTCCTGTATCTCCTGCACTACAGACAGATTCTTTACCCCCGAGCCACCTGGGAAGCCCGTGAACTAAAGACATGAGAGAAAAACTACAAATTAAAACCCAAAGAAAAGATGTTTTTTAAAATGCATAGAATTTCTGGGAGAAAATGTTTACCACCTGAATATGCATGTAATTGAATTTTCTGTTAAAGGGGATCACAAAAAAAAAAAAAAGAAAGAAAGAAAGTAACAAATAAAGAGAAATCACTTTCCGTATTGGATGTAAGTTTACAGCAGTAAGTTCCAAGAAGCTCAGTCAATGCTTAGCACAAAAGTTATGAATTACACTATGACGTATCAAAATTATAAGATGATGCTAAGGCAGTATTTAGGGAAAATTTCATAGCAATCCATAATGGAATTGCTCAAAAGTAATGGTGAAGAGAAAGCCTGAGAATATTAACAGATGAAAGTTACCTTAACTATCATAAGGCAAAGAGAAAGATTAATTCAGGTTTCCTGGGAGAAGCTTTGCAAGGAAGGAGACAGTGGTATACCATCTTTAAGGTACTAAAGGGAGAAAGCCAATAAGGCTTCTAAAAGATACATGCACCCCAATCTTCAGAGCAGCGTTATTTACAATAGCTAGATCATGGAAGCAGGCTAAATGTCCATGATGAGTGGATGAAGAAGTGGAGACACATAGGTACAATGGAATATTACCCGGCCACGAAAAAGAATGAAACCATGCCATCTGCAGGAACATGGATGGATCTAGAGATTATCATACTGAGTAAGTCATAGAAACACAAAGTGATATCACGCGACCTCACTTACATGTGGAGTCTAAGATACGAAACGACAAACTCATAAAACAGAAAAAGACCCCCACACATAGAAAACCGATAGTTACCAGAGGGGTAACATGTGGGGAGGGATACATTAGGAGTTTGGATTAGCAGATACAAACTCCAATATATAAAATAAATAGCCAACATGGTCCAACCCTACAGCACAGAGAACAAAATGTCTTTCAGTTAACCTTTAAGGGAAAAGACTCTGAAAAAAATATGTATACACGTTTGCATGAATAACTAAATGGCTTTGCTTTCCCCCTAAAACTAACACAGCATTGTAAATCAACTGCTGCTGCTGCTAAGTCGCTTTAGTTGTGTCCGAGTCTGTGCGACCTCATGGACGGCAGCCCACAAGGCTCCTCCATCCCTGGGATTCTCCAGGCAATGACCGTGGAGTGGGTTGCCATTTCCTTCTGCAATGCATGAAAGTAAAAAGTGAAAGGGAAGTCGCTCAGTCGTGTCTGACTCTGAGCGACCCCATGGACTGCAGCCCACCAGGCTCATCCATCCATGGGATTTTCCAGGCAAGAGTACTGGAGTGGGGTGCCATCGCCTTCTCTGGTAAATCAACTAAGCTGCTGCTGCTGCTAGGTCGCTTCAGTCGTGTCTGACTCTGTGCGACCCCATAGACGGCAGCTCACGAGGCTCCCCCGTCCCTGGGATACATCAATAAAAATTAAAAAAATAAAAGCTCAAAATATCATACAACAAAAATGTATTTAAAGATTAAAGATAATGTTGGAATTCTCAAACATACAAGTGCACAAAGACTTCATCAGGATGGACCACACTGCCGTTAATGTTAAGGGCACCCTTCAAGGGAAAGAAAATAATATCAGGTGTGATGCTGGAAATATGGATTTATGCAATGCAATGAAGGAAATCAGTAGTTGGAACTACACTGAAAACACGTGAGATTTCTTTCTTATTTACATCTCCTATAAAGATAATAGACTGCTTAAACAAATATTACCAAAACGTGAGTTTACATACATGGTAAATATTTTTCTTATTATTTCTCCTATAACTGATTCTTTAAGCAAATAAGATCTAGTAAATGAACTTAACAGAAAATGCAAAATCAATGGAACAGTAGCACAAAATCCAAGAGGAGAGCAGGCTAGGACACAGTGGCAATATTCTTAATCTGCGTGTGAAATGCATTGTCACTTAAATGTAGCCTGTCATAAGCCAATCATATTTACTATGAATTCTAAAGCAACCGGGAAAATGACCAGGTTTTGCAACTAACGAACTTGCAAAGGACACAAAATGGAATCATAAACAAAATTAATGCAAAAGAAGACAAAAACCAATGAGACCAAACATAAGAGACAAATAGTTTATCTTTCAAACCTTGCTGTAGCAATAATAGCAGTGAGAGCTTTATTTGCTCAGTCGTGTCTGACTCTCTGTGACCCCCGTGGACTGTAGCCCGCCAGGCTCCTCTGTCTGTGGGATTCTGCAACCAAAAATACTGGAGTGGGTTGCCGTGTCCTCCTCCAGGGGATCTTCCCAACTCAGGGACCGAGCCTTCATCTCCTGTGTCTCTTGCACTGACAGGCAGATTCTTTACTGTCTGAGCCACCGGGGCTTGCCAATAGCAGTAAATGCAGTCAGTTAACAACAGAATTTGCCAACTTGGACAAAAGACAAGACCCCGCTATTCAGTATCGTAACAACTGTTAATGCGTCTTATAAAAAAGTCCCTTTAAATATAAAGATGTAGGGAGGTTAAAAGCAACCTGACAGAAAAAGTTATATCATGCTACCTCAATTAAGCGAAACTTAATGTGGTTGTATAGCTCAGTTGGTAAAGTATCCACCTGCAATGTGGGAGACCTGGGTTCAATCCCTGGGTTGGGAAGATCCCCCAGAGAAGGGAAAGGCTGCCCACCCCAGTTTTCTGGTCTGGAGAATTCCATGGACTGTATAGTCCACGGGGTAGCAAAGGGTCGAACACGACTAAGCAAGTTTTCATTGTGACTATACCCAACACACAATGTTTCATAGCAAAAACTACTACCAAAGGTAAAGAGTTACTTCTTGACAGTAACAAGGTCCATTCACTAAGACGATATGAAATACTCAACGCTTATGCACCTACTGCGTGCGTGCGTGCGTGCGGGCTCCGTCGCTTCAGTCATGTCAGACTCTTTGCAATCCCACGGCCTGTGGCCCACCAGGCTCCTGTGTCCATGGGGTTCTCCAGGCAAGAATACTGGAGGGGGCTGCCATGCCCTCCTCCAGGGGATCTCCCCGACCCAGGAATGGAAACAAAGTCTCTTATATCTCCTGCTTTAGCAGGTGGGTTCTTGACCAGTACTTGGGGAGCCTGACCTTAAAAAAGGAAGAGATCGATTTGAGGTTGGTCAACTGGAGAGGTATCTGGAGAGAGTAACATGGAAGCTTATATCACCATATGGAAAANTGTATACCTCTGGCTGATTCATGCTGAGGTTTGACAGAAAACAGCAAAATTCTGTAAAGCAATTAAATGCTTCAGTTAAAAAATAAATTAAACTAAAAGCTGATTGATATGCATATCTGAGAAATTCACAATTTAAGTTTAATTAATATAATCATGTTAACACATAAGTAGTCCAGCATAATCGATAGAAAAAGGAAACAGAATCATTAGTAAAAATGCAAGAGATGTGTTCGAGACTGTCAAACAACTTGTCCTAATTATTGTAATAGGAGCCAAACTGTAAATCGGGTATACAATAAAAAAGTCAACATTCTTAAGAAAAAAACTGAGAAAATTACAAAACCACTGCTCTCAAATTTTACCCACTGCATGTAATCTTAAAATGCTAACTTGAAATTTTATTACCATTAAAAAAAAAAACCCCAGCCAAACAGGCATCATTTTTAAGAGAATACATTTAGCATGTTAGATTATATTCTAAATGATTGTACTTTCCTTCATAAATTTAAAATGACTCTGGTCATACCTAGAAGTTTTTTTTTATTTTTATTTTGAAGTTCACATAGTAAAAAATAGAATTATAGTTGATTTACTATATTATTTTAAAAGAGATTTCTAAAACCTATTCGAAGAGTAAAGGGAAGTGTTAGTTACTTTTTAAATTAGTTGATACTAGCTTCTCTCTCCCTGTTTCCTTAATTTTCAAATTAATATTTATTGGAGTATAGTTGCTTTCTAGTGCTGTTCTGGTTTCAACGATACAGCAGGATGAATCAGTCATACATTCTATCTGAGGCTGTTATTCAGTTGCTCAGACACGTCTGACTCTTTATGACGCCGTGGACTGCAGCACGCCAGGCCTCCCTGTCCGTCACCCACTCCCAGAGTTTGCTCAAACTCATGTCCATTGAGTCGCTGAGGCTACACGTAATTTTACAGTTAGAATACTTCCCTTTTTAAAACTTACACTGAGTTATATAGTAAATAAGTCTGAAACTGTATTTCCTTTTATGTTATAAGTATCACGTAGTACCACCAGACAAAAATCTACTGAAATGCAAACAGTGTTAGTGACTGCCAAATTTCCGCAGCCTAGAGTTCCCGTCCTTAAGAAATCCGACGACTGTTTATTTTCCTTCTTCAGATATAACATCCTGAGGAATTTTGTGTAAAAATTCAAGCATGACAAAAATGCTATCGGGAGCATTGAAAATGATCAGACTTCAAAAGACCCTGAAAAGCGGCTTTACTCCAGTTTAAAGGAACCGAGTTTGACCGTAGGGCACAGAGAATTGTGTATTAACAGAGCAGAGAAATTCGATACAAATACTGACATGAAGACACAGCGAGACAGAGGATAAAGAAAAGACTGGAGCAGCTGCATAAAGGATGACCAAATATTTCTATATATAACACATATATACGCCGTTACTTTGCCGACAAAGGTCTGTACAGTCAAAGCTGTGATTTTTCCAGCAGTTATGTATGGATGTGAGAGCTGGACTTATAGTCTAAGTTTATAAGAAAGCTGAGCGCCAAAGAATTGATGGTTTTGAACTGTGGTGTTGGAGAAGACTCTTGAGAGTCCTTTGGACTGCAAGGAGATCCAGTCAGTCCATCCTAAAGATCAGTCCTGAGTGTTCACTGGAAGGATGGATGCTGAAGCTGAAACTCCAATACTTTGGCCACCTGATGCAAAGAGCCAACTCATTTGAAAAGACCCTGATGCTGGGAAAGATTGAGGGCAGGAGGAGAAGGGGATGACAGAGGATGGGGTGGCTGAATGGCATCGCTGACGCAACGGACACGAGTTTGAGCAAGCTCCAGGAATCAGTGATGGACAGGGAGGCCTGGCGTGCTGCAGTCCACGTGGTCACAAAGAATCGGACACGACTGAGTGACTTAACAAGAACAGCGTCACTAGTCAATGCCCTGAGATGTGGACACTTCTTATACACAGAGCCCTAAAAAGGAAAGGCTCAGAAATGATCCTCAAGGAGAAGGTTATTGGCCTGTGGGTCTAGCATCAGTCTCACACTCTGGGGATTCAGTAGCCAGTACAACCTGCACATTTTAGAGCCTGACGTCCTCTGGACTGTGAGAAGTAAAGGTGTCAGGAGAAATTAACTGTGGCATCTGGACTTTAGAGCAGAAAGAATGCATCTGCCCTGTTGCTAACTGGGTTCAAGACTTTAAACTGAGAATCAAATTATGCCACGTGCTACCACCTGGGTGGACCTAGACGTGATCACCCTGAGTGAGCCTGGTACACTAAGGTCCACGGGGTTGCAAAGACTTGGACATGACTGAGTGAGGAAGCGCACAATTATACATATGCTGGATAAACAATAAGGTCCTGCTCTACAGCTCAGGGAACTATATTCAATACTCTCCGATAAACCACAGTGGAAAATAATATAAACAATAATATATGCCTGTATCTATCTATAACTGAATTGCTTTCCTGTACAGCAGAAGCTAACAGCATTGAAAAGCAACTTGTTGTCACTGCTGAGTACCTTCAGTCATGTCCGACTCTGTGCGACCCCATAGATGGCAGCCCACCAGGCTCCCCCGTCCCTGGGATTCTCCAGGCAAGAACACTGGAGTGGGTTGCCATTTCCTTCTCCAATGCATGAATGTGAAAAGTGAAAGTGAAGTCGCTCAGTCGTGTCTGACTCCTAGCGACCCCATGGACTGCAGTCCACCAGGCTCCTCCAGCCATGGAATTTTCCAGGCAAGGGTACTGGAGTGGGGTGCCATTGCCTTCTACGGAAAAGCAACTTATACATCAATAATTTTTTAAAACATGTAAAAGGAATTAAAGACAGAACACACTTTTAATCTAGATAATATTACCTCGATCATTCACAAGGCATGCCAGAACAGCAAGACCATGGCTTTGGTATCCGAGACCATCTCATGTTTTCCTAAAATGCAACCTTATTTTCTTTCCACGTGGCAAATTATTTTTGTCAGCTCAATATGGACAAGAGTGTAGGCGTGAGCACTCTCTTAACCTGGGTGGCCTAAGGTGGACCCACTGCGGGTACTGAACAAGTGGAGACAAGCCCGAGGAAGAACTCTAGTTCCTAAAGCTATTTACGTCTAGATATTGTTTCTGTTTGCTTTTCCTTTCAGAACATGCGTTGTGTGTGAAAGTTTTACAAGACAATAAACATTTCAAAAAGTATGTATTTATTTGCACGCATTTTCCAACTGTTGGGTATTGAAAAGAAATTATGGTGTTGGAGAAGACTCTTGGACAGCAAGGAGACCAAACCAGTCAGTCCTAAAAGAAGCCAACCCTGAATATTCACTGGAAGGACCGATGCTGAAACTCCAGTACTCTGGTCACCTGATGCAAAGAGCCGACTCACAGGAAAAGACCGTGAAGCTGGGAAAGGCTGAAGCGGGAGGAGAAGCAGATGACAGAGCAGGAGATGGTTCCATGGTATCACTGACTCGATGGACACGCGTTTAAGCACGCTCCGAGAGACAGTGAAGGACAGGGAAGCCTGGTGTGCTGCAGTCCACGGGGTTGCAAAGAGTCGGACATGACTTAGCAACTGATGGAGCAAGATGGTTCAACACTCCCTTCTTAATTATTTCTTTCTTTTTTTTTTTAACACTGCAGATTGACATGGCTTCTATTAAGCTTTGCTGGGGCCCCCATCACTTTGCCTGTCAAGACGTCAGCCACCTGTTAGAACTGATTTAGATGACGGTGGCCGGCTGACCTGAAGTCAGGCAATTAATCAGAAACATTCTTGCTAACACAGGCAAGTAATTGAAACATCCCTGAAAAGCTGTAATCAATCTCCTCCTTTCTCAGAAAAGACCTGGATATTGAATAAGTACGTCACCACCTCCAAAAGCGGAAAACCTTTGGGTGAGGCTTATTTGCATATTTTAGTTTGCGTTATCAGGCTTTTAGTCCCAGCTCTCAAGCTTCCCTCCCGTTCCCCCTTTCCTGTCTCCCAAAGAAAGGTAGAAATAAAAAACAAGCATCGAAATGGGAAGAGACAGTTTTATTCTTTTTAGAACAAACTAACCTAGCATGAATTTCTGAGGATCCATAGTTTGCAATGCAATTTTCCCCGAGGAAGAGGTAGAAATCCTACTCTGCATTTAGAATAACGCACAAGACGACTCAGACATTTCTATAAAGAAGACAGATGGCCGAGAGGCGTCTGAAAAGAGGCTTATCAGAAAGATGCTTATCATCCCAACTACTGCTCAGTTGCTAAGTCGTGTCTGACTCTGTGTGACCCCCTTAGACGGCAGCCCACCAGGCTCCTCTGTCCCTGGAATTCTCCAGGCAAGAATGCTGGACGGGGTTGCCATTTCCTTCTCCAGTGGATGCGCGCGTGTTAAGTGGCTTCAGTCATGTCAGACTCTGTCCGACCACAAGGACAGCAGCCCCCAGGCTCCTCCATCCACGGAATTCTCCAGTCAAGAAGACTGGAGTGGGTTGCCATTTTCTTCTGTTTGAGACCCCGTGGATCTAACTATAAGAGAAATGCTGATGAAAAGAACAATGAGGGATGTGACAGTTGGAACATAAAGAAGGCTGAGTGCCCGAGAACTGCTTTCCAGCTGTGGTGTTGGAGAAGTCTCTTGAGAGTTCCTTGACTGCAAGGAGATCAAACCTGTCAAACCTAAAGGAAATTAGCCCTGAATATTCATCAGAAGGATGGATGTTAAAGCTGAAGCTCCAATACTCTGGCCACTGAAGAGCTGACTCACTGGAAAAGACCCTGATGCTGGGAAAGATTGAAGGCAGGAGGAGAAGGGGACGCCAGAGGATGAGATGGCTGGATGGCATCACCGACTGGATGGACATGAGTTTGAGCAAGCTCTGGGAGTTGGTGATGGACAGGGAAGCCTGGCGTGCTGCCGTCCACGGGGTCGCCAAGTCAGACATGACTGAGTGACCGAACAACACACACACACTTCCATATATGAAACAGTCAACAAGGACCTACTGTATAGCACAGGGAACTCTGCTCAGTACTATTTAACAACCTAAACAGCAAAGCAACTGAAGAAGAGATACAGGTTAAGTATAACGGAATCAGTGTGCTGTACACCAGAGACACAACATGGTAAATCAGTTTAATCTGGTGTCAGATAAGAACTCAAACAGAACAGGAATTATTATTTATGCATGGGAAAAAGAAAAACCAACAGATGAGTTCTTCAGTCAAAGTGGCAACAGAGATGATACATTTGGAGGGCTCAAGTCTGAAACCACAGGACCGCTTTCTCAAGCAGGCACTGAAAGGTACAGTCTAAGAAAATGGACAACTTTGGAATCAAAGAAGCCTGATTTCCATACAGTATTTCGTCTCTGAGTCCTTTCTCTCCTTCGCCTTGTTTCAATACAGCTCCAACAGTAACGATCTCCCACAGGATTCCCTGTAGGGCTTCCTGGTAGATGAGTCGGTAAAGAGTCTGCTTACAGTGCAGTAGACCTGGGTTCGATCCCGGGGTCAGGAAGATCCCCAGGAGCAGGCGATGGGTACCCACTCCATTATTCTTCTCTGGGAAATCCCATGGCCAGAGGAGCCTGGCGGGCTACAGTCCATGGGGGTAGCAAGAGTCGGACGCAACTTAGCAACAAAACCATCAAACTACTACCTACAGGCTGGAAAATACCCACAATAATTGCACAGTAATTATCTGGCATGGATGTACAGTCACTTAACGTGGGCTTTCTTAATGATCCAAATATTAAAATAAATTTACTCATGTTTTTCTTTTCTTTTTCTGGATAATCAGATTACGTGCTTCTATACTGTTCAGATTCTAACACACTTCCTAGAGGCTGCTGCTGCTGCTGAGTCGCTTCAGTCGAGTCCGACTCTGTGCGACCCCCATAGACGGCAGCCCACCAGGCTCCCCCGTCCCTGGGATTCTCCAGGCAAGAACACTGGAGTGGGCTGCCATTTCCTTCTCCAATGCATGAGAGTGAAAAGTGAAAGTAAAGTCGCTCAGTCATGTCCGACTCTTTGAAACCCCATGGACTGCAGCCCACGAGGCTCCTCCATCCATGTGATTTTCCAGGCAAGAGTGCTGGAGTGGGGTGCCACTGCCCTCTCTCTTCCCTAGAGGAGGTGGCTGTTTTTCTGCCTTTAGATTTTAAAAAAGAAAAAGCCATGTTTCAAAGTCAGGGAGGGGTGGGGGGAGTGGGGAATCCGGAAAGAAGGTCGTCCCCAGAGGACAAGCGTCACAGAGGAAAGGCTTAGGTCCCCACAGTTATGCACGGTTTGTAAGCTTGTGGTGTTTGCATGTGTGAGTGTGTGTGTGTGCGAGTGTGTGTGTGTGCGAGTGTGTGTGTGTGCGAGTGTGTGTGTGTGCGAGTGTGTGTGTGTGTGTGTTCAGAAGGTTAATGCTGCCATCTGTGGATACCTAGAAAGCATCGAAGACGACCTTTTAAGAACCAGATTGCTTTCCTAAAAACGATTTTCTGGGAGACACAGTGCAAATATTTTTAGTGCAAATGCAACATTTTGTTGACTCTCCTGACAGCTGAAATGATGAATGACTGGACTTTGGGAATTGAGAAATTTCCCTTGTCGACGAAAGAAATGGAGAGTTGGCCCTACCCTAGGCCCACAGCGTGGACACAACACATCCTTATGTGAGTTGAATATTAAACTGTCACTTTGCTATATGTTATTATTTTTCCTCATCTGTGTATCTGTGGGGAGACTGGTTTCAGAAAATCAGAAAAAGATTCCTAGTCGATGCTAAATGTATTGACATGACTCTAAAAGAGTGCCCCAAACTAGATGTTTGGAAATTTTTTTTTTTGGAAAAAAAAGGCTTTTTCTTTCAAAACCTTTTCCAGGCTATCTTTGTGAAACCACATTGTGTTAACATGACATTTAGCTTGGGTGTTGGAGAATATTTTCTGATGTTGGTAGTTTCAAAATAATATGCACCTCAGGCTGATAAACTGAGAGCTAACAAAGAGACTCGCTGAGAACTGTAGGTGCAAAATTTTTAAAATATTATAAAGTAGTTAGCCTCCAATTAAAATAAATAAAGTCAATTTTTTAAAAAAAGGGACGACGTAGAGGTTTCCCTGGTGGTCTAGTGGTTGAGGACCCGTCTGCCAGTGCAGGGAGATGAAGTCCAGCCATGGCGCATGAAGATCCCAGCTGCTACAGCTCCTGAGCCTGTGTGCTTCAAGTTCTGAAGCCCGCTGGCCCAGAGCGCGTGCTCTGCAACAGGAGAAGCCCCCCCAGTGAGAAGCCTGAGCACCACAGCCGAAAACAAATACATCTCACAAAAGGAGGATGACTTCCTTAACAGTCTAGCTAGCGATTAGGAACCCCACTGATCAACATAGACTTTCGAAAGTCAGCGCCTCGATGGGACTATCTCCATAAATTTTCTGCAAACGAATGAAACCAGTGCAAATCTTTCAAACTCCTGTGCTGACTAACATGAACCAACAGTCTATTATGAAGACAAAGTTAAGTTGGGAAGGGAAAAGCAAATATCGTACTTTAACACACACGCGCGCGCACACACACACACACACACACACACACACAGTCCTGTCTGACTCTTAGCAACCCCATGGACTACAGCACGCCAGGCTTCCCTGTCCATCACCAGCTCTAGGAGCTTGCTCAAACTCATGTCCATCGACTCGGTGATGCCATCCAGCCATCTCATCCTCTGTCATCCCCTTCTCCTCCCACCTTCAGTCTTTCCCAGCAGCAGCCTCTTTCCCAGTGAGTCCGTCATTTGCATCAGGCGGCCAAAGTATTGTGGCTTTACCTTCCGCAGTAGTCCTTCCAGTGAACATTCAGGACTGACTCCCTTGAGGACGGACTGGTTGGAGCTCCCTGCAGTGCAAGGGACTCTCAACAGTCTCCTCCAACACCACAGTTCAAAAGCATCAGTTCTCCAGCGCTCAGCTTTCTTTATGGTCCAACTCTCACATCTATACATGACCACTGGAAAAAGCACAGCCTTGATTATATACATATATCATTCCATATATATATATAATTCCATCTGTGAAAGTGGCACTGTGAACCTATTTTCAGGACAGGAATATAGACATAGATGTAGAGAGCAGACTTGTGGACACAACAAGGGAAAGAGAGGATAGGATGAACCGAGAAAGTAGAACTGATATATATATATACACACACACAGGCACACAAATTGTGTGTTAGTCGCTCAGTCGTGTCCAACTCTTTGCAACCCCATGGACTGTAGCCCGCCAGGCTCCTGTGTCCACGGAATTCGCCAGGCCAGAATACTGGAGTGGGTTGTTGTTCCCTTCTCCAGGGGATCTTCCCCACCCAGGGATCGAACCCAGGTCTCCTGCACTGCAGGCGGATTCTTTACCGTCTGAGCCCCCAGGGAAGCCCACACACACGGCCATGTGTAACCTAGACAGCTCGTGGGAAGCTGCTGTATAGCACAGAGAGCTCAGCTTGGGGCTCTGTGATGACCTAGAGCGGTGGGATGAGGTGTGACTCAGAAGGGAGGGGATACGTGTGTTCTGTGTGTATATATGTACATATCACGCAACACCCACCTGTATAGTTATGACGGACTCAGCATGCTGCTCACCAGAAATTAATACAACACTGTAAAGCAATTAGCCTCCAGTTAAATTTTTTAAGTAAAAAAAAAAAGAATCATGATGAACAGATACTAAAAATACAGCTTCTCCTTATCCTGAGCAATCGTCACCACGGAAGAGGGACGACTGCTGAGTGGGAAGACTTGAGCCTCTGCTAGAGTTGGGCTCAAAGATTTTTACAGCGGTTTATCCCCCCAAGTTGGTCTCCTTGCCTTCCTGAATCTCTCCTCCTGGCAGCGCACAGAATGTATTGATTCTATTCTATGTGCAGAAGCCTCCTGTGTCCCCACCAAATAAGCTCTTCGAACCATGCTCTTCCTCTTCATTCTTCCCAAAAAAGACGAATAAATAACATTTCTTATTGCTGTTGTTTAAGAGGTATCTAACAGTAGTACATTCCCCCAGGAAATCTTATTTCGAACGTAAGTAAAACATTTGTAGTTTACTTTGATGCAATGCCAATATACTTCTGTTTAAAAATGTATGTTTTCAAAGTTATCTCCAGAACTTTGAAAACATAATTTGCTGCAGCTGAAAAAAAAGTTATTTCTGAGATGCATGATTGCTTTTTTCCCTCTGATGTCTCAATTAATACTCAGTATTATCAGTGGCCCTCTGTTTTCGCAATTAAATGATAATGTAGGTGGAAAGGACCCTGATGCTGGGAAAGACTGAGGGCAGTAGGAGAAGGGGGCAGCAGAGGATGAGATGGTTGGACGGCATCACTGCCTCAATGGACATGAGTATGAGCAAGCTCTGGGAGATGGTGATGGACAGGGAAGCCTGGTGTGCTGAGGTCCATAGGGTTGCAAAGGGTCACACATGATGGAGTGGCTGAAAAAGGACAAATATCAGTTAAGGGTCTTGGGAATGGTAGAAGCTACTGCACTTGTAAATGTTAACCATTCCCCTCAATGATTTCTAGGTATTTACCTGAGTGCTGGACTTTTTGGAACACTTTCAGAGGGTAGAGAAAGGGTTTAGATGCCTTCTGCTTTGCAACTGTTAAGATAAGCAACATTAAATCCTGCAAACTGCAGACTTTTCATGTAATATCCCAGAGCCTTTAATAAGGCGGCCTCGTATAGATGCTTTGGGGATAGTGAGAAATGGCATTGCTTTAAACTGTTTAAGTGAAAGTGAAAAAAAAAAAACCTGTTAAATGTCTAAAATCGCAAATTACAAGTCTGAAGGCATATCTTATTGTATACTCATTTCTACTTGTGATCAAACAGACATCAGAAATAGAGCAAAATAAATTAGTAACTCAGAGCAGAAAATGAGGTTTGATTTATGACATGAACACCAAGACTGGGCCCAATCTGCAACTCTGAATGTTTCTTTCAATTGAAATTGATCCTCTTTTCTCAAAGAGCGTAATTTGAAACACCTTTCAACCAATTATCCTGAAATGAAATTATTTAAAATGTCCATTGGACAAGGTGCATTTTAAAATCTGTACCTGGTGCATTTGTTAATGAAGACCATAACAATTTTGGAAAGTATCTACAGAATGAGCAATATTTATTCAACAGAAGCCTATCTGAATTTAGGGTAAAAAAAGCAAGTCCTATTGTTTGACTTTCAAATTGCTTTCTATTTCTCCCAGTTATCCGAGAGGCCTACTGTGTTGCAGATAATTTTGGCAGATAAAATAAGATGTGATTAAACAGAAAGAAGTGGTCTTCAAAAGTTATCAGAGGCAGAAAAAAAGATTTACTGTAGGCTGTTCTCCTCAAACATTAGTGCTTCTAGTCATTGTCTAGTATTTCTGGATCTTGTGTTTTAATCAATTCCAGAATAAAGGAGACAAAGAGACGCTTGCTGCTTGGAAGAAAAGCCATGACCAACCTAGACAGCATGTTGAAAAGCAGAGACATTACTTTGCCAACAAAGGTCCGTCTAGTCAAGGCTATGGTTTTTCCAGTAGTCATGTACGGATGTGAGAGTTGGACTATGAAGAAAGCTAAGAGCCGAAGAATTGATGCTTCTGAACCGTGGTGTTGAGAAGACTCCTGAGAGGCCCTTGGACTGCAAGGAGATCCAACCAGTCCATCCTAAAGGAAATCCATCCTGCAGTGGAAGGACTGAAGCTGAATCTCCAATATACTTTGGCCACCCTGATGCAAAGAGCTGATTCACTGGAAAAGACCCTGATGCTGGGAAAGATTGAAGGCAGGAGGAGAAGGGGACGACGGAGGATGAGATGGCTGGATGGCATCACCGACTCAATGGATACAAGTTTGAGCGAGCTCCAGGAGATGGTGAAGGACAGGGAAGCCTGGTGTGCTGCGTTCCATGGGATCGCAGAGTTAGACACAAATTAGTGACTGAACAACAATGCCACATCATATAAGACGGCAAAGAAAGACAGACAGGAGCAGCAGTGAAAATCAGGCACCAGAAAACAGGATGAGGAAGACGCATTCCTCTCAGTGGGATGATATAAACCAGGACAGTTCGGCTTCAGTCTTGGAGGGAGTATTCGGAAGAAAAGATTTCATTGCAACCCCTGTGGACAGAACCTCCCGGTTTAAATCTCTGCGGGTACCTGCTTGGATCAAACTATTTTCCCCCTCATAAAATCTGCCAATGTTTGCGCTTATGTTGGTGACCTGCCCTCCCATTTGAGTAGCGAGTTCACACCGATTCACCAGCAGTGGTTGTGGCCCCATAAACAGATAAATGCGCACAGATGAGTCAGGCAGAAAACTCCACACGCCCCATTAATTTGGACGAGCTGAGAGCTGCATAACACTCGTAGGCTTTAACCTTCATGGGGCACCTACAAACTTCACAGGGGGAAAAAGGGACCTGCCATTCGGTAGTACTTTGGCTAACGGCACTGGAGAGATTCCCTTAAGCTACTTTGATGCAGTATTTATCATTACTGAGCTACCCATGTAAAGCAGGGGTCCCCAACTGCTAGGATCTAATGCCTGATGATCTGAGGTGGAACTGATGTGATAGTAATAGAAATATACTGCATTATCAGTGTAGTACACAGGTCCTCCTGAAACCATCACTCCTGAAACCCACCCTGATTTGGAACAGTCATCTCCTATGGAACCAGTCCCTACTGACAGAAGGGATGAGGACTGCTGATGTAAAGCAACCCATGGTCGAAAGGATTTTCCATTAGAAGAATACAAGAAGGATTATAGGCAAACACAGTTCATTTCAGTTGCTCAGTCGTGTCTGACTCTTTGCGACCCCAAGGACTGCAGCACGCCAGGCTTCCCTGTCCATCACCGTGTCCCAGAGCTTGCTCAAACTCATGTCCTTTGAGTCAGTGATGCCATCCAGCCATCTCATCCTCTGTCGTCCCCTTCTCCTCCTGCCCTCAATCTTTCCCAGCATCAGGGTCTTTTCTAATGAGTCAGCTCTTCACATCAGGTGGCCAGAGTATTCGAGCTTCAGCTTCA
>SJYB01005552.1:0-31322 GCA_006408585.1 Antidorcas marsupialis | reverse complement strand
GGCTGGATGGCATCAGTGACTCGATGGACGTGAGTCTGAGTGAAGTCCGGGAGTTGGTGATGGACATGGAAGCCTGGCGTGCTGCGATTCATGGGGTCACAAACAGTCGGACACGACTCAGCGACTGAACTGAACTGAACTGGTGGCTCAGTGGTAAAGAATATGCCTGCCAATATTAAAGAAAGGGGTTCCCTCCTTGGTCTAACAAGATCCCGCATGGCATCGAGTAACTGAGGATACTGCGCGAATGTGCTGCAGCTCCTGAAGCCTGCCGGCTCTACAGAGCAAGGGAAGTCACCGCAATGAGACGCCAGTACACTCCAACCACAGAGCAGCCCTCGCTCCCGGCAACCACGGAAAAGCCCCAGCAGCAACAAAGACCTAGCACAGCCTCCCCCCAAAAAAGACAACGAAATTTAAAACAAAGTAACACTACTATATTGTTACGGAGAGCGTGGGGATAAAGTGGTAGCCAGTACTAAGTTTCAGGGAGGCTGAAGTTGAACTGGAACTATCTTATAAATATTAGTCAAAAATTAACATGGTGCATCGGAGAAGGCAATGGCACCCCACTCCAGTACTCTTGCCTGGAAACTCCCATGGACGGAGGAGCCTGGTAGGCTGCAGTCCATGGGGTCGCTGNGGAGGCTGAAGTTGAACTGGAACTATCTTATAAATATTAGTCAAAAATTAACATGGTGCATCGGAGAAGGCAATGGCACCCCACTCCAGTACTCTTGCCTGGAAACTCCCATGGACGGAGGAGCCTGGTAGGCTGCAGTCCATGGGGTCGCTGAGTCAGACACGACTGAGCGACTTCACTTTCACTTTTCACTTTCATGCACTGGAGAAGGAAATGGCAACCCACTCCAGTGTTCTTGCCTAGAGAATCCCAGGGATGGTGGAGCCCAATGGGCTGACATCTGTGGGGTCGCACAGAGTCAGACACAGCAGCAGCAGCAACATGGTACATGGTGCAGTCACATTATATTAACAATCCTTTGCTTATGGATTGTGGTCTAGCAAGGACAGTTCAGTTCAGTTCAGTTGTTCAGTCATGTCCGACCCTCTGCAACCCCATGGACCTCAGCATGCCAGGCCTCCCTGTCCATCACCCACTCCCAGAGCTTGCTCAAACTCATGTCCATCGAGTCAGTGTTGCCATCCAACCACCTCATCCTCTGTCTAGCAATCCCACCCTTTAGTATATAGCTCCTAGGAATATATCCGCTTGCCAGGAAGCTTCCCTAAGAAGCTTTCCTGGTGGCTTGGTGGTAAAGAATTTGCCTGCCAGTGCACGAGACGCAGGTCTGATCGCGGGTAGGGAAGGTCCCCTGGTGGAGGGCATGGCAACCCACTCCTGTGTTCTTGCCTGGAGAAACTGGACAGAGGAGCCTGGCGGGCTACAGTCCATGGGGTCGCAAAGAGTCGGACACGGCTAAAGTGACAGCATAGAAAATGCTAGCTGCCTGCTCCAGTGCTCCCCGGGGCTTGCTGTGGAGGAGGAAATTTTTGAAGCTGTATTGACGGGATGAGGCCCCTGGGTGAATCCACGGGATGGCAGTGCCGTCATTTGCCATAAAATACCTTAACAGCCTGAAAAAGTTAATACATCTCTCAAATTGCCTGCAGGAGGAGAGGAGAATCGTAGCCTGAAAGAAATGGGTTCAATGCATGACTCCCCTGGCGTCTCCCACACAAGCAGCGGAAACCTCACTGCCACCAGGTCTTTAGGAAATGCCTACGTTCCCAGCCCCCAGGCCTGGTCCAACACGCTCGGGTCCACCTCAGGGGCCCGTGAGCAGAAATTTGAAAACCTAGCTGAGAGAGAAACTTGGCAAGTTTCCCTGAAACGAGGAAAACAGAGGTCGACCCTGTTTTCTCTCTTCCTTAAATGGGTATCGGGCCTCAGATTCATTTCATTCTGAAGACAAAACGAAATACACATTTTTAAAAGAGGAGGGTTTGGGGGAGAATGGATGCATGTCCTGTGTAAAGGCTCAGTCCCTTTGCTGTTTACCTGGAACTATCGCAGCATTGTTAATCAGCTATACCTCAAGGCAAACCATTTCTGGTGTTAAATAAATAAAAATAAAATTAAAAAAATTAAAGTGCATACAGAGAACTATGGTCAATATCCTATGACAAATGATCATGAAGCAATAATTTTCAAAAGAATGTGTATGTATGGATAAACGAATCACTTCACTCTACAGAAGAAATTGCCGCTGCTGCTGCTGCTGAGTGGCTTCAGTCGTGTCTGGCTCTGTGCGATCCCAGAGACGGCAGCCCAGCAGGCCCCCCCGTCCCTGGGATTCTCCAGGCAAGAACACTGGAGTGGGTTGCCATTTCAACTGCACTTCAGTAGAATATATTGAAGTCGTGTTCAACTCTTTGCAACCTGATGGACTGTGCTCCATACAGTTCTCCAGGCCAGAATACTGGAGTGGGTAGCCTTTCCCTTCTCCAGGGGATCTTCCCAACCCAGGGATCAAACCCAGGTCTCCCACATTGCAGGTGGATTCTTTACCAGCTGAGCTACCAGGGAAGCTGAAGAATACAGGAGTGGGTAGCCTATCCCTTCTCTAGCGGATCTTCCTGACCCAGGAATTGAACTGGGGTCTCCTGCATTGCAGGTGGATTCTTTACCAGCCAAGTTAGCAGGGAAGTCCAACATTGTAAATCAACTACACCTCAATAAAATATTGATTAAAAAAAAAAAAACTGCTTAGCGACTTCCCTGGCTTAGCCACTTCCCTGGCGGCTCAGTGATTAACACTTTGCCTTCCGATGCAGGAGGTTAGGGTTGGATCCCCTGAGGAGCTAAGCTCTCACGTGCCTTGTGGCCAAGAAACATAAAATAGAAAGAATATTATTTTGAAAACTCAACAAAGGCTTTAAAAACTTAAAAGAAAAACATTTAAAAGGTGTAAAGAAGACTGTTTAGCATATAGTTAGGAGTTTCATGAATACCTGCAACTCTTATGAATTCAGAAAGTACTTTTGAGAACCTATTTATGGGCTGCTGCCCATCTCGGAAGACATAGATAGGGGATGTAGCATGTTATAGTACTTCTGAATCAGACAAGATTTTTTAAACAATTCATAGCAGAATTTTAGTTTTTAAAAATTTTAACTGAAGAGTAGTTGATTTTCAATGTTGTGTTATTTCCGGTGTAAAGAGAAGTGAGTCAGTTATATATACATATATTCATTGCTTTTAGATTCTTTCTTCCTATATAGGTTATCACAGAATACTCAGTAGAGTTCCCTGTGCTGTACAATAGGTCTTTGTTGCTTATCTCTTTGATATTTAATAGTGGGAATATGTTAATCCCAACCCCCTAATTTACCCCCCCACCCTTCCCCCTTNAATTTTAACTGAAGAGTAGTTGATTTTCAATGTTGTGTTATTTCCGGTGTAAAGAGAAGTGAGTCAGTTATATATATACATATATTCATTGCTTTTAGATTCTTTCCTCATATATAGGTTATCACAGAATACTCAGTAGAGTTCCCTGTGCTGTACAATAGGTCTTTGTTCTTATCTCTTTGATATTTAATAGTGGGAATATGTTAATCCCAACCCCCTAATTTACCCCCCCACCCTTTCCCCTGTGGGCACCGTAAGCTTGTTTTCTATGCCTGTGACTGTTTGTCTTTAATAAATAACTTTATCTGTATCACTGTTTTTAGATTCTGTGTGTAAGTGTATACTATAATATTTGTCTCCCTCTGCCTGGCTTACTTCAGTTACTATGATCATCTCTAGGTCCGTCCACGTTGCTGAAAATGGCATTGTTTTATTCTCTCTTTTTATGGCTAATACTCCACTGCATACATTTGGAATGTATTTCTTTTATCTGTTTATCTACAGCTTCCTCATCTGTTGATTAACATATAGGGATCTGACTGCTTCTCGAGGTCACAGCTCGGGGTGGGGTGGTGCTGGCCTCTGGTGAGAAGCATCAGGGATGCTATCAACGCTGTACAGTGCAGAGGACATACCCTGCAAATAAATGATTCTTCTGCCCAAATCATATTAATAGGGCCACTGTTGACAACTCCCATCTACGCTCAGTGCTGGTAGAAGCTGCTGAAACAGAGCTGGTACACAGAAGGAAAGGAGAGAGTTATCAAGTAGTCGAAAAAAATCCTTCTTCACAAAGTCATGCCTTCTGCTGCTGCTGCTGCTGCTAAGTCGCTTCAGTCGTGTCCGGCTCTGTGCGACCCCACAGACGGCAGCCCACCAGGCTCCCCCAGCCCTGGGATTCTCCAGGCAAGAACACTGGAGCGGGTTGCCATTGCCTTCTCCAGTGCATGAAAGTGAAAAGTGAAAGGGAAGTTGCTCAGTCGTGTCCGACTCTTTGAGACCCCATGGACTGCAGCCCACCAGGCTCCTCCATCCATGGGAGGACTAACCAAATAACAAATTTATCGTCTCTCCTGAAATGATATTTGGACAGGAAATGCTAAAAAACCAAGTTGATCTTGGGCAATGGCATCAGCGCTTTGAAATCTCATGAGTTAGTACAAAGAATATGCAAAGTCAGTCAGAAATCCAACATTTCCCTGGAGGTCAACCTGCTCACAAAAGTGTGAAGAGGACAAAACATTTGCATGCTCCTGCAATTACCGGTTTTCTCAGAGTCTGATTAAATCACTGGCCGACTATCTTAACTACAGTACATTTCATTGAAAGACAAGCTTATCAGGGTTGTTCATGAGTAAAGCCATCTGGTGGCAAGATGTTAGCTTAGGATTCAATATTAACCTGGCATTTGACCAAAGTCAGCTTCTTAATGTTATGGACTAAAGTGAGTCCTCCATAAAGATATGCTGAGTTCCTAACCGTCAGCTCCGTGAACCTGACCTTACTCTGAAAACTGAATTTCACCAAAGCGATCGTGTTAAAATACAGATGTCTGGGTGGGCTTTAAAAAATGATATATGTGGGGTCTTTAGGAAAAGGGGAAACTTGGAACAGATTTGCAGAAGGAAACAAAGTTATATGAATGGAGTAATGCCAAAGAATGCCAAGGGTTTCCTACATTTCCCAGCAGAGAGAAAAGTTGAGGAAAGATTCACCCTGAAGTCTCAGAGGGTTAGGTTAACTTGGAGCACATTTTGGTTTCAGATGGCTGGTTCTCACAGCTGTGCTGTGCTGCTGTGGACAATCCAATTTTTCCTATATTGTTACAGCAGCCCCAAGGAAAAGGATGTACTCGCAAAATACACGCTTGCGTGCTAAGTCGCTTCAGTCGTGTCTGACTCTTTAAAACTCCATGGACTGTAGCCCACCAGGCTCCTCTCTGTCCATGGGATTCCCCAGGTAAGCATCCTGGAGTGGCTTGCCATTTCTTTCTCCAGGGGATCTTCCCGACCCACATATCAAACCCATGTCTCTTATGTTTCCTGTGTTGGGAGGTGGGTTCTTTCCCACTAGCAACACCTGGGAATTCAAAAAAATGCATACGTGTGCACACATGTGTATATATACACACACAATATATATATTAAAATATACATATTTTAGTAATGTTTGTTTCAATGTTTTTAAAAGCCAGTCCTGTTACCTAACTTTAATTTTATTAACACACAGATATACCTGACTTCATTAAGTACACTCAAATTTATATGGAAATTTTGGCAAATACTTACCTTTAAAATTCTACTTTACGCTTCACTTACAGCCATAGTAATTGTTTTACATAAATAAATTTATATTAAAAATAAATAAAATAAAACAAAAGTCTATGTTCGATGCAGGATGCAGGATGCTTGGGGCTGGTGCACGGGGATGATCCAGAGAGACGGTGTCGGGTGGGAGGTGGGAGGGGGGGTTCAAGATTGGGAACTCATGTACACCCGTGGCGGATTCATGTCAATGTATGGCAAAACCAATACAGTATTGTAAAGCAAAATAAAGTAAAAATAAAAATTAAAAAGCTCTGGTGTTAAAACAACATAGGTGTATTGTGAAATGGTAATAATTTTATCTGTAACTTCAAGTGGGAGAACGAATACAGAAGCAAAACAGGAAGAGAGGCATTATCAGAGCATGTGGATTTCTGCAAGTAAACAGAATCTTGACAGAACGGTCAATTTGGGATCATGAAAATGTTCACAGCAATGTTCCAACCTCAGCTACAAAGTGACAAGTAAATACTGTCAGGAAATCTACTGTAGGATTGGAATGCAGACACTTCTTAAAACTGGAGATTTATTTCTGTCCAAGGGCAAAGAAGGATAATCCCTGACCAACTCAGGGCTTCCCNAAGTAAAAATAAAAATTAAAAAGCTCTGGTGTTAAAACAACATAGGTGTATTGTGAAATGGTAATAATTTTATCTGTAACTTCAAGTGGGAGAACGAATACAGAAGCAAAACAGGAAGAGAGGCATTATCAGAGCATGTGGATTTCTGCAAGTAAACAGAATCTTGACAGAACGGTCAATTTGGGATCATGAAAATGTTCACAGCAATGTTCCAACCTCAGCTACAAAGTGACAAGTAAATACTGTCAGGAAATCTACTGTAGGATTGGAATGCAGACACTTCTTAAAACTGGAGATTTATTTCTGTCCAAGGGCAAAGAAGGATAATCCCTGACCAACTCAGGGCTTCCCGGTGGCTCAGAGGTTCAAGCATCTGCCCGCAATGCGGGAGACCTGGGTTCGATCCGTGAGTCAGGAAGGAAATGGCAACCCGCTCCAGTATTCTTGCCTGGAGAATCCCATGGACGGAGGAGCCTGGTGGGCCACAGTCCACCGGGTCGCAAAGAGTCAGATACGACTGAGCGACTTCATCTTGACCAATACATGTTTGCATTCTGGACTCCTGAGCAAGATTTAAAGAACTGAGAATCAGAACACAACATAATAGGAGTATTCTGACTATCCTTCTGGAAAGTGTGGGCTTCCCTTGCGGCTTGATAGTAAAGAACCTGCCTGCCAGTGGAGACCTGGGTTTGGTCCCTGGGTCGGGAAGATCCCCTGGAGAAGGAAATGGAAACCCGTTCCAGCATTCTTCCCCGGGAAATGCAATGGACAGACAAGCTTGGTATCCTGCAGTCCATGGGGTCACAAAGAGTCGGACACGACTGAGCGACTGAACCACAAGAACTTGGAAGGCATAAGCCCAGGTACACTGCTTGCAAGACTCAACTCTGGTTTAGAAGCAAAAGTGTCTGCAAAGCTAAAAAAAAAAAAAATCTGTTCATAAAAGAATACCACTAAAAGCTATGTCTCACCATGCTCAGAGACACACACTGTTCACTGTTCAACGTGTGTGAAAACAACGTGTTTGTCTTGCAGTTACTTGAAAGCAGAAGAATAAATGAAATGACTTGATTAATGTGAATCTATTTTGTCTGCGTTTCCTGTGGTGATGCCTGTGTGAAAAAAAAATGCAACAAATCAGTATTAATGTAACTGGGAAGCCTGATACAACGGTAGGCGGTATTTGAACGAATATTAGCTTTGAACTTCTGATACAGAAATAACAACACTGACGTGAAACCCACTCCACTGTAACTTTTCTGTGGCTCCGCAGTTGCTCAGTCACGTCCGACTCTTTGCAACTGTGCGGACTGCAGCCCGCCAGGCTTCTCTCTCCATGGAATCGTCCAGGCAAGAATACTGGAGTGGGTTGCCATTTCCTCCTCCAGGGGGGGTCTTCCCAACCTAGAGACAGAACCAGCGTTGCCTATGTTGTGGGTGCATTCTTTACCAAGCAGTCACTAGGGAAGCTTGCATGGTAACTTTACCTTCTCTATTTATTTCATATGCTTTGACTCTTATGTAAAGATTGGGACGCTGCTGATATTAGATGAAAAAAAATGGCTATAAAGTGGTCTAAACAATGGATCCAGTTCAAATAGTAGCAAAACAAGTGGATTTCCATCCACATGCTCCCATATTCTCATGGTTCTAGTCTCAGATTTTCTCACATTCAACAATTGAAAGACCCTTTCCCAGAGTAGGAACTATTAAGAGGTCAGTTGAACAATGATAATAATAGTCTCTATCTTACCAAAAGTTAGACACGTTAGATGTCCAGTCACAGAATTTGTTGCAAGTACCTCTGATTATTCATAATTTCCACAAATGTACAGCAAGTAAACGATTTGTGATGGTTTAACTCTATGTGTCCTCAAGGTACTCAGATATTTGGCCAAACACGAGTTTAGAGGTTACTTTAGAGTTTAGAGGTTACTTTAGAGTTTAGAGGTTTAGAAGGTATACTCTGAAAGTAAAAAGTGAAAGTTCAGTCAGTCAGTCGTGTCTGACTCTTTGCCACCCCATGGACTGTAGCCTACCAGGCTCCTCTGTACATAGCATTTTCCAGGCAAGAATACTGGAGTGGACTGCCATTTCCTTCTCCAGAGGATCTCCCAGACCCAGGGATCAAACCCCGGTCTCCCACAGTGTAGGCAGATGCTTTACTGTCTGAGCCACCAGGGAAGTCCTTATGATGAGTCCTTAAAGATGAGACTGAGATTTCAATTAGAAGGCTGGGAGTAAAGCAAATTGCCCTCCATAGTATGCTGGCGGGTCACATCTTCTCAGGTGAAGTCATCAAGAGGGAGGGAAAAAAACACCTAGGCCCCCTGTGGAAGAGAATTCTGCCACCAGACAGACTTTAGACTTGAACTGAAACACTGACGGTTGGGTCTCTGGACTGCTCGTCTGTCCAGCAGATTTCAATCCACAGTCACGTAAGCAAACTCCTTAAAATAAATGTCTCTCTATATAGGAAAGCTATAACAAAACCATCAGCCTATAGAAAGCAGAGGCATCACTTTGCTGAAAAAGGTCCGTACGGCCAAAGCCATATAATTTTTCTATCAGTCATGTACGGATGTGAGAGTTGGACCCCCAAGAAGACTGAGCAATGAAGAACTGATGCCTTTGAAGTGGTGTTGGAGAAGACTCTTGAGAGTCCCTTGGACTGCCTGGAGATCCCCCCAGTCCATCCTAAAGGAAATCAAGCCTGAGTAGTCACTGGAAGGACTGGGGCTGAAGCTGAAGCTCCAATCCTCTGGCCCCCTGATGCGAAGAACTGACTCACTGGAAAAGACCCCGATGCTGGGAAAGCTTGAAGGCGGGAGGAGAAGGGGACGACAGAGGATGAGATGGTTGGATGGCATCACCGAGATGATGGACATGAGTTTGAGCCAGCTCTGGGAGTTGCTGATGGACAGGGAGGCCTGGCGTGCTGCCATCCATGGGGTCGCAAAGAGTCGGACACGACTGAGCGACTGAACAAGGACATAGATGCACAGATATTCTGCTTCTCTGGAGAACTCTGACCAATACAGTAGCTAAAAGTCAAGTTGTTGGGATGCGACTTGATATTTTCACGAGATTTCAGCGACATTTCTGATACAGACAGTGCTCTTCTACGTAACTGGCCCCGAAATCAACAGGCGCGTCCACTGAGGGAGACTCGTTTTCCCGAAGTCTCAGATGACTTTGCTCTAGTTGATGACATTTTCTTCTCCACATACAGCTCTCGTTACAGTTGTTTAGAAACACAACTAAGCAAACAACGCTCTTCAAATAACCCGAGTGGTGCCTGGAAGTCATGGGAATTTCAAGTTACTGCATTTATTTCTCCCATATGCTGAAGCTGGCCTGAGGCACGTTAGACTGTGCATTCAACAAGCTCTTTATTTTTTCCCTTTTTTTTTTTTTTTTTTGTTTTCAATCAGAGGGTATAAATCCCACAGTGTCTTGACATTTTGGAAGAAACGGAAAAAGTGGAGGATGGTGGGGCAGGGAAGAGGGGGTGTTAGAGGAAATCAAAACACAGCCTGTTATCCTCTTGAGAAGACGTCCTCGATGTTCTGAGCTGGAAAGTGTGAACTTTGAATTCAAAGAGGTGATGTACTTTAGGAAGCTTGGTGAACTGTTTATGTTAAAATGGATGCTGAAGAATTGTGACAATATATGCTTAGTCGTGTCAGACTCTTTGCGACCCCATGGACTGTAGCCCACCAGGCTCCACTGAGCACTCGATTCTTCAAGCAAGAATACTGGAGTGGGTTGCCATTTCCTTCTCCTGGGGGTCTTATTGACTCACGGATTGAACTCAGGTCTCTTCTGTCTCCTGCAGTGGCAGGCAGATTCTTTACTAATACACCACCTGGGAAACTCCCAAGAATCATGAGTAGTACTAGGAAAATTTAGTCTGCAGCACTCGACTCAAAAGTCCAACGCTACATACAGATAAGTAACTATACATTGCTGTACACCGCCTTCCCTGGTGGCTGAGCTGAGAAAGACTCCACCTGCAATGTGGGAGACCTCGGTTTGATCCCTGGGTTGGCAAGATCCCCTGGAGAAGGGAAAGGCTACCCACTCCAGTATTCTGGCCTGGAAAATTCCATGGACTGAATAGCTCATGGGGTTGCAAAGAACTGGACACGACTGAGTGACTGATGCTTCACTTCATTTCACTTCCTCCAACTATGCCAGTTGGAAGAGCAGTCACGGGATAGTAATTGCACATCAGCGTCAGGTGGCTTATTTTAATCCCTACGTAAGAGACTGGGATACTTTGTAACCTCAGCCCCTGCAATGATGGAGACACTGATGATGGTATCCTTACAATGACCAACAAAGAGTGTTGGGGACTTCCCTGGCGGTTCAGTGGTTAAGAATCCACCGTGCAATGCAGGGGACATGGGTTCAATCCCTGGTTGGGGAACTAAGATCCCACATGCCAGGGAGTGAGTACGTCCACACTCTGCAACTACTGATGCTGTGTGCAACTCAGGCGTGTCCGACTCTCGACCCCATGGACTATTCAGTCCATGGGAATTCTCCAGGCCAGAATACTGGAGTGGGTAGCCTTTCCCTTCTCCAGGGGATCTTCCCAACCCAGGGATCGAACCCAGGTCTCAGCTTCTTTATCAGCTGAGCCACAAGAGAAGTCCGTGTAAACCGAAGCACTTCAAAATAAGGCCAACTTGTAGTGAGTGCTGACATGGTAACCTGAGTTATCAAATCTCTTTTTATTGTCCTTTGCCAGAAATTGGAGTTAAATCAGAAAGTCATGCTTTTAGACACTGGTCGGAACTTGTGGCTGGCAGTAGAGACAACAGAAATGGCCAAGGGTCCGTCTCTTCTTACTACTTCATATATTATCCATTTTATTACAGCAGTAAAGAAACAGTGGCAGACAAAAAGTAGCGGCAATTTTCACAGGATACTGGGATCTTGCCTGGAGAATCTCACGGACGGAGGAGCCTGGTAGGCTACAGTCCATGGGGTCGCAAAGAGTCAGACACGACTGAGCAACTTCACTCACTCACTCACTGGGATCTTAAAAACTGCCAGCCGTGCTACAGAGAACCATTTTATTTCCCACTCACAAGCGCATCTTGGAAAGGTGCTTAAAACCATACAAGTGTATCTAAATTCACAAACATAAAATTAGATGCTATTGCCACTTCCGTGTTCAATGTGTAGAGGGGGAAAAAAAAACACACTTTGAGGTAGCTGTTATCTGCCTGCCACTTCCTATCAATATTCTGGGCTCTTTGATTTTTTAAATTAAATTTTCTGGCTGTACTGAATGGCTTATGGGATCACAGGTCCCTGAGCAGGGATCAAACCCTGGCCCTCAGCTTTGGAAGCTCAGAGTCCTAAGGACTGGACCACCGGGCATTCCCATTACTCTGTCCTTTACACACATGGCACATGCCTTGGTTTCTTTTTCTTCCAAGTGGTTGAGAGACTACAACTATGATTATCACAAGAGTTCGTCCTACCCCACAAAGCTTAAGCAAAATGCAAAGATCTAATCAAATGACCTGATAAAGATATAGCATAATGTCTTTAGCAGAGTGTTTTCAAAATAATTATCCCTTTGAATATATTCCCAAGACCCATTTCTATATTTACATATGTATTTCAACACATTTTAATTAACTTATTCATTAAAAGTTGTTAGAAATTTCCCATTTCAGTTATGTAAAAACTTCAGGCAAAATTTATTGGAAAAGAAAAGCCTTAATTACTCTAACATTCAACACAGCTTTGAGGTAAAATAAATAAATACCTCCTTAGTTATTTAAATTTGCCTGCCTTAAAAGTACATTGAATATTGACAAGTTTCTTCCTATATTAAGTCTGTGAATATGGTAACACGTGTTTACCTTTTTTTAAAACTTCTCACCCAAAATTAGTAATGTTCATTTATTTTTTAACCTATTACTGCATTGTAATAGGACTTCAGCTCTGCCTGGAACTTTTATAGAAGCAGGCAACTGTAATAAAACCAATGAACATTATTTTCCTGAAGATACAACTTAGTGAGAATTCACTGCAAAGCGCAGTCTCTTATAAAAGTACAAGGTGGGAGATTGTAGTACACTCGCTCAGAACCACGTAACTATTAACACTGGTTTCAACACACACGGATGGAGAAGTCTGGTGGGCTACAGTCTGTGGGGCCACAAAGAGTCAGACACGACTGAGTGACTTCACTTTCTTTCCTTTGAACACACACAGTCAAACCAGCCGCAGTTTTCATTCTGTAGGACAAGCATGGAAACATTCCATTAATACAATCATATCAGAGGATGAGCTGGTTGGATGGCATCCCTGACGCGACAGATTTGAGTCTGAGCAAGCTCTGGGAGTTGCGATGGAAAGGGAAGGCTGGTGTGCTGTGGTTCATGGGGTCGCAAGGTTCGGACACGACTGCGTGACTGAACTGAAGTGAAAATAGGAATGTTTCCAGTATCTAGCATACTGGCCAAGAGATCTTCCAGACCCAGGGATGGAACTCAGGTCTCCTGCATTGCAGGCGGATTCTTTGCATTCTGAACCACAATCAGTAATGTTTCTGACATTTAGCATGCCGGCCAAGGGGACATTCCCCACCCAGGGATGGAACTCGGGTCTCCTGCACTGGAGGCAGATTCTTTACCATCTGAACCACAAAACACCAAGAATGGAAGTCTGAAGACTTCAGCTCGGGGCAAGGAAGATGCTACACAAAGTTTCCATTCTGAGTGCCACAAGGGATTCTGTTCCTAATGGAAACTCAAAAGCCCTGATTCAGAAATCATGATCAGACCTTTTCTACTCTGTCCTCACTTGCAAATTTACATGTGCTTGATAACACGTTTCTTCGTCAGAGCTCCTTGGACAGCAAGGNTGCCGGCCAAGGGGACATTCCCCACCCAGGGATGGAACTCGGGTCTCTTGCACTGGAGGCAGATTCTTTACCATCTGAACCACAAAACACCAAGAATGGAAGTCTGAAGACCTCAGCTCAGGGCAAGGAAGATGCTACACAAAGTTTCCATTCTGAGTGCCACAAGGGATTCTGTTCCTCATGGAAACACAAAAGCCCTGATTCAGAAATCATGATCAGACCTTTTCCACTCTGTCCTCACTTGCAAATTTACATGTGCTTGATAACACGTTTCTTCGTCAGAGTTCCTTGGACAGCAAGGAGATCAACCCAGTCAACCCTAAAGGAAATCAACCCTGACTATTCACTGGAAGGACTGAAGCTGAAGCTCGAATCCTCTGGCCACCTGATGGGAAGAGCTGTCTCCTTGGAAAAGACCCCGATGCTGGGAAAGATTGAAGGCAGGAGGAGAAGGGGACGACAGAGGATGAGATGGCTGGATGGCATCACTGATTCAATGGACATGAGTTTATGCAAGCTCTGGGAGAAAGTGAAAGACGGGGAAGCCTGGTGTGCTACAGTCCAAGGGGTCGCAAAGACTTGGACGCGACTGAGCAACTGAACAACAACATTTCTTCTAATGGAAACTTTAATAAATCTTACCACTTTCTCTGCAAAGTGGAAAAGCTGCTTTCAGTAGCTGGCATTTAAGGATGGATGGTGATGTAATATTTTTTTTTTATAAACTGGGGGAGGAGGCTCAGATTTCCTTTTCTCTCCTACAGCAGACATGTATCAAAGAGCCTTTTATTCCCACAGCCAATGTTTGTTGGCGTTATATCCTTCTTGCCTACCCTTATCTTTTCTTTGCAAACTTTAACCACCAAAATGCAAAGCGTTTTCCTTTTTCAATCCTCATGTTCACTGCTATCTACCTTAAGTTATCATTTCAGCTTTCTTTCTTTGGATGAGAGCTGAGCTGTTGAAAGAAGAAAATAGCCCTATCTTACTTCTTTGCCGTGATCTAACTGGGCGACTCTGATATCTCTTGACATCTGTGACCTTTCAAACCATCTCACCCACACTCATTTACAGTCAACAATCAGTTCTAGAAATAAGTACGATTCTATCCATGAAAGCGCATACACTAATGCCACACCTTACAATCAAGTTTCACGTCATGACCATAGAGCTCGTCAAATGAGTTCCGTTAATGTCAATCTCAACTTGCTTTTTTCAGGCAAGAATACAGGTGTGGGTTGCCACTTCCTCCTGGATCTTCCCAAGCCAGGGATTGAACCCACGTCTCCTGCGTTGGCACAAGGGTTGTCTACCACTGAGCCACCAGGTAAGCCCTCAGTGTTGTTTGTTAACTCCATAATGAATGAAAATATAAATGACATATCTCAGCTTTCATTCCCAAATGGCCCTGAACTATTGCACAGACCATTATCACTCTTCTAATTATTGGTATTCTTAGTTACCAAACCCAGTGTTCTGACTTGCATTGTTCAATAACCAAAAAGAAAATGAAGGCTAGAGTTAGAATTTGAGTACAGTCAATTTAAAGCTCAACATTAAGAAAACGAAGATCATGGCATCTAGTCCCATCACTTCATGGGAAATAGATGGAGAAACAGTGGAAACAGTGTCAGACTTTATTGTGGGGGGCTCCAAAATCACTGCAGATAGTGATTGCAGTCATGAAACTAAAAGACCCTTACCCCCTGCAAGGAAAGTTATGACCAACCTAGACAGCATATTCAAAAGCAGAGACATTACTTTGCCAACAAAGGTCCCTCTAGTCAAGGCGATGGTTTTTCCTGTGGTCATGTATGGATGTGAGAGTTGGACTGTGAAGAAAGCTGAGCACCAAAGAATTGATGCTTTTGAACTGTGGTGTTGGAGAAGACTCTTGAGAGTCCCTGGGACTGCAAGGAGATCCAACCAGTCCATTCTGAAGGAGATCAGCCCTGGGATTCCTTTGGAAGGAATGATGCTAAAGCTGAGACTCTTAGTACTTTGGCCACCTCATGAGAAGAGTTGAGTCATTGGAAAAGACTCTGATGCTGGAAGGGATTGGGGGCAGGAGGAGAAGGGGACGACCGAGGATGAGATGGCTGGATGGCATCACCGACTCAATGGACATGGGTTTGGTGGAACTCCAGGAGTTGGGGATGGACAAGGAGGCCTGGCGTGCTGCGATTCATGGGGTCGCAAAGTGTCAGACACGACTGAGCAACTGAACTGAACATTCCCTCTGTATTTCACAACCAGGCTTCTACATGCTTAGAGCTCTTGATCCAACACTTGTGTAACTGAAAAGAATTGTAAAAACTGTGATAGTCTTGTTTCTATTTTTCATTCTGCTAATCCCAGTGGAAGCATCTTGTGAAGTTATCTTCTAATTTTTTTTTAAAAAATATTACTGGCGAATCAGGTTTCACTGCTAACAGTCATTTAGTTAAATGTGAAGAGATCTCTTTCATATACATGGTGTCTGTGCTTACTCACTCAGTCGTGCCCGACTCTTAGCAACCCCATGGACTGTAGCCCATCAGGCTCCTCTGTCCATGGGACGCTTCAGGCAAGAGCACAGGAGTGGGTTGCCACTTCCTCCTCCCTGGGGTTGTCCCAGCCCAGGGATCCAACCTACGTCTCTTGCAGCTCCCGCGTGACAGGTGAATTCTTTTATAGCTGAATCACCCCCAGGGAATCCCCTATTTCAGGTTTTCTTAGCTGATTATTCTTATTCGGATTTAGGAGGATTTTCATTTTTGTTCTACAAGTCTATCGTCTCTTCTGACGAGTTACTCCGTGTTAAACCAACCATCTATTCCTATGTTTAAACCCAGCGTAGACACTAATTTTTATACATTGCTGGATTCTACTTAAAATATTTAGCCAAGGATTTTTACACAAAGATTTACTATGGGCATTCATCTACAGCTGCCTTTTACTGTAATGAATTTTTCATGCTGTGTTCGTATAATACTTGCCTCCTCAAAGGAATCCAAGAGCATTTTCTCATCTTCTATGTTCTATGTGACTTTGCATGTATTCTGCATTTTTATTTCATAAATTTTCATTTTATGTTTCACCTGATAAGCCATTTCTTCTTCAAGTCTTCTTTGGAAACTTTTTTTTTTTAACTGCAAATTACATTTGTTAAATATACACAGGCTTATATGCTCAATGTTTTCTTCTTGCATGAATTTTACTCATTTGCATCATTAATACTTTTTCATTGATTATCCAAGTTGTCAGATGTATTGGCATTAACTGGTTCGTAATATTCATTAATTATTACAACAATATTTATGAAGCCCTTAACAGTGACCCTATTTCATCTATTTGTTTATTTTCCTGACCAGATGGCTAGAAACTACATAATTTTGTTGAACTTTCCCAAGGACCAGCTTTTGATTTAATTGGTTTCATCCACTGTTTAACCGTTCTTTCTCTAATTTTTTTTCCTGGTCTTTATAGTTTCTTTCCGTCCATTTACTTGGGATTTAATTTGCTCTTATTCTTATGGCTTTAAAATCAGAAGTTTAGCTANATTTTACTAATTTGCATCATTAATACTTTTTCATTGATTATCCAAGTTGTCAGATGTATTGGCATTAACTGGTTCGTAATATTCATTAATTATTACAACAATATTTATGAAGCCCTTAACAGTGACCCTATTTCATCTATTTGTTTATTTTCCTGACCAGATGGCTAGAAACTACATAATTTTGTTGAACTTTCCCAAGGACCAGCTTTTGATTTAATTGGTTTCATCCACTGTTTAACCGTTCTTTCTCTAATTTTTTTTCCTGGTCTTTATAGTTTCTTTCCGTCCATTTACTTGGGATTTAATTTGCTCTTATTCTTATGGCTTTAAAATCAGAAGTTTAGCTATTTTCTCTGAGATTCTTCAGTTTTTTTCTTAATGCAAGAACCCCAAGCCCATTTTTTTTTCTGCACCTCCCAAATCACAGTGTGTTTTGTTTTCATTTTCACTCAGCTCAAAACAGATTTCGAATTACAAATCCCATTCCCAAATACACTCATTTTTATGAGAAAAACAAAGTGCAGCTCCCTCATAAAAGAACGGAATAAAATTTACAAAGGGAAAGAAAATGCCACGTGGTTATTTTCTACAGACCACCAGCTCCAATTCGTCCTAAATTTTTAAAAAGGAGTATTTGTTTGCTTGAGGGCTTCCCTGATAGCTCAGGTGGTAAAGAATCTGCCTGCAATGCAGGACACCCTGGTTCGATTCCTGGGTCGGGAAGATTAGCTGGAGAAGGGATAGGCTACCCAATCCAGTATTCCTGGGCTTCCCTGGTGTCTCAGCTGGTAAAGAATCTGCCTGCAATGCGGGAGACCTGGGTTCGATCCCTGGGTTGGGAAGATCCCCTAGAGAAGGGCAAAGCACACAGGCTCAGTAGTTACGGCTCCCAGGCTCTAAAGCAATGGCTAAGTAGCTGTGGTTCACAGGCTTAGTTGTACCAGGGCGTGCGGGATTTTCCCAAACCAGGGATCGAACCCGTGTCCCCAGCAGCAGGTGGATTCTTAACCCCTGGGCAACCCGTGAAGTCCCCAGCTCCAAAGCTTGCGAAAGACAAAGCAACCGATGACTAGCTTCCAGCCTCCCAATCAGCAGACAGGCTGAAACGTTTATCACCCAGGAGCCAACTCCCGCCAACTGTTCAGAACTCCCTTCGAATGGAATGGTTTTACCTGGTTATCTTAACTGTGGATCACACTACAGTGAGATAAATTACAGGCTGGCGTTTCAAGGTATAAACCAGGTTTGAGGTTTGCTACACGCAGAGAAGAAATATCCCCTGGGGTCTTATCTGCTTCCTCGACTCCCCGCAGGTGAGTGCAGAGTAATCCGTTCCAAGAAGGATGGTGGTGATTATACTGTGGGACTGGCTGCCCTGTGCTTTAGAAACAAACGCAAGCAGTGGGAAAACAGAGAACATGGCCGGTCAGCGTCTCCTTAAAGTCTGCTCTCCCCTAATTTACGGTGTCCTGGGTGGAAGACGGATCTGTGAGGCCACCGGGAGGGCGCTTTCTGCAGGGGCCTCGAGCCTCGCTGTTCATCTCCATTTATCCCCTCAGGAATTTTTTTTTTTTTTTAAATCAGAACTTGTGATTTTCAACTATAGTTCAGTGGATATTTTTTCTTAGATCTTTGTATCAAGTGAATGCATGATTTTTTTTATTACTAAAATTTTTATTGGAGTATAGTTGATTTACAATGTTGTGTAGCTTCAGGTGTACAGCCAAGTGAATCAGTTATACATATATCCACTCGTTTTTAGATTCTTTTCTTGTACAGTCCATGACATAGTTCTGAGTGAAGTTTCCCATGCTATACAGTAGGTCCNCGGGAGGGCGCTTTCTGCAGGGGGCCTCGAGCCTCGCTGTTCATCTCCATTTATCCCCTCAGGAATTTCTTTTTTTTTTTTTTTAAATCAGAACCTGTGATTTTCAAATATAGTTCAGTGGACATTTTTTCAAGTTAATGCATGATTTTTTTTATTATTACTAAAATTTTTATTGGAGTATAGTTGATTTACAATGTTGTGTAGCTTCAGGTGTACAGCCAAGTGAATCAGTTATACATATATCCACTCGTTTTTAGATTCTTTTCTCGTACAGTCCATGACATAGTTCTGAGTGAAGTTTCCCATGCTATACAGTAGGTCCATATTAATCATCTATTTTATATAGTAGTGTGAACATGTCAGTGTTGATCTTGCAATTTACCTCTCCCCTCCACTTATCTCCAGGTAACCGTAAGTTTGTTTTCTACATCATAACTCTATCTATAAGTTCATCTGTACCCTTTTTTTTTTAAGATTCCACATATAAACAATGCGTTTTAATAGGGCAACAAAAAAGATACTCTACATTCAACTTGTAGACATTTAACTGAATGTGGTTGTTCAGTCACTAAGCAGTGTCTGGTTCTCTGAGACCCCATGGACTGCAGCAAGCCAGGGTCCCCTAGCCTCTGCTGTCTCCTGGAGTTTCCTCAAACTCACTTCCGTTGAGTCGGTGATGCCTTCCAACCATCTCATCCTCTGCCGTCCCCTTCTCCTCCTGCCCTCAACCTCTCCCAGCATCAGGGTCTTTTCCAATGAGTCAGCTCTTCACATCAGGTGGCCAGAGTATTGGAGCTTCAGCTTCCGCTTCCGTCCTTCCAATGAACAGTCAGGACTGATTTCCTTTAGGATGGACTGCTTGGATCTCCTCGCTGTCCAAGAGACTGTCCAGAGTCTTCTCCAGCAACACCATTCAAAATCATCACTTCTTTGGCGCTCAGCCTTCTTTCTGGTTCAGCTCTACATCTGTACACGACTACAGGAAAAAATCACAGCTTTGACCATATGGACCTTTGTCAGCTTACAATGTCTTTGATTTTTAATATACTGTCTAGGTTTGTCATAGCTTTGCTTTCAAAGAGTAAGCATCTTTTCACTGATTTTGCATTCACTTAAATAAGTGTATTTATTCAATTGGATTTATTTCAATCCAAACATTTGGATATATTTCAATCCAAATATTTGGATTTTTTTCAATTCAAATTTTAAATTAATGTATTAATCCATAAATAATTNCTCCAGCAACACCATTCAAAATCATCACGTCTTTGGCGCTCAGCCTTCTTTCTGGTTCAGCTCTACATCTGTACACGACTACAGGAAAAAATCACAGCTTTGACCATATGGACCTTTGTCAGCTTACAATGTCTTTGATTTTTAATATACTGTCTAGGTTTGTCATAGCTTTGCTTTCAAAGAGTAAGCATCTTTTCACTGATTTTGCATTCACTTAAATAAGTGTATTTATTCAATTGGATTTATTTCAATCCAAACATTTGGATATATTTGAATCCAAATATTTGGATTTTTTTCAATTCAAATTTTAAATTAATGTATTAATCCATAAATAATTCAACACTGCCATACTTTCAGCATTAAGAAATAACACACCACATGCACATGTCTGAAGACTTGTAATACTTGTTAGATAATAAAGTGACAATTGCCATGAGTATCTCATGTGTGCCACGGACATCATTTTCAAATTGGCTTAAAATTCCTAATTCTTTTTTAATGTGTTGTTCTTCATAGCTTTAAGGGAATTTTACTATTTCAGCTTCATTTAGGAATAAATGAGAAATAAAATCCTACTTATAAAAACTTCGCAACATGATCAAATGGTATGCGTACACATTCTGACATGATTACCACAACTGAGCTGATTAACACATTCAGCACCTCACTTTGTTACTACTCTTTTCAGTTAAGGGAAATCTTAACGTGATCTTGATCTGATGTCAGTTTGTGATTAGGAATAGCTGATGTTGACAAATAGAATGTCCACCTAAAAATACACGTTGCTCATATTTTCAGACACCGTATTTCTCTCTACTGAGTGCAGTGTAAAATGATGATTTTTAAAGGAGCGGTCATTTGATAACGAGAAAGAATAAAGCTCAAAAGTGAGTTCATCTGTGCTTGGGGAAACCGGGTCACGTTTGCTGGAGCATGACCATAAATTGCAAAACTTGGTAGAAAACCACATAGCGATTCTGGGTTAGGAATACGGACCCCCAGAGAAGGCGGCTCAAAAGGCAAAGAGTCTGCCTGCAGTGCAGGAGACCCAGGTTTGATCTCTGGCTCAGAAAGATCCCCTGGAGAAGGGCATGGCAACCCACTCCAGTATTCCTGCCTGCAGAATCCCATGGACAGGGGAGCCTGGCGGGCTACAGTCCATGAGGTAGCCGAGTTGGACACGACTGAGCATCTAAAACACAGACACACATTTAAACAGATACACGTCCGTGGAAGATCATAGAATTGGGGTGCACGATAGTAAAAGCTGGAAGCAGTTCGGATGATCATCAGCAGATGAAGAATATCCCAAATGCGGTTTGTACCTTCGATGGAGTGCAGGTCACACACAGAAAAATGGGCCCCTACCAATGTTTTGAAAACACGAGCTGAGTTACATGAGCCAGACACACAAGAGCAAGTCCAGACATTCAAGACACAAGGGATAATGGCATTCCTATGGAATGTCCTCAGGAAGGAGACCTACAGAGACAACGCACACTGCTGACTGCCAGGGGCTGCAGAGGTGGTCTTTTTTTTTTGTTTGTTTTTTTCTTTTTGCAGTCAGCCAGGGTCCCAGAAGATCCCACATGCCGTGCAGCAAGTAAGCGCCACGACTGAGCCCACTCGCTACAGCTACTGAAGCCTGCGCGGCTACAGACTGTGCTCTGCGACGACAGAAACCACCGCGGTGAGACGCCCAAAGCCTGCGCGGCGAGAGACCCAGCACAACTGAAAACGAGCAGGTGATGACAAGAAAAGAAAGCCGGTCCACCTTCTCTTTGCCAGCTCCAGGCAGACCCCGGTCCGCCGTCCCACGTCCTTGGGTTCGGCGGTCCTGCTGGTAAAACAGCAAAGTCTGCACACGCTCAAGAGCAATGGCAAAGTCAGAACAGAATGGGGAAGACCTCGCGGCTTTCTGACTGCAAGCCGGTCATGTCAGGAAGGGAGGCATGTCCTACACGAAACGTTACTCTGCTCCCAAGAAAGGCACAGCCTGCCGTGTGGGGAGCTTCCCGCTAGATTCTGACCTGCCCTGGACTATATGACAGCATTCTGAGAGCCATGTCTGCATCTAAGAGCAGAAGGGGGACCTTCTTTTTCATTTCCAACGGCATGATAACACGCATAGACGTGTGATCGTGAAGCCAGCTGCCATTCCATCCAAAGTAAAATGGACTTTGTCTCCTACCCTGTCAGGACAGCCAGCATGGACAAGAGTTGGGAGGTTCCCTGAAAAACTAAAAGGAGAACTATCATACGACTGGGCATATGTCAGACAAAACCATCGTTCAAAGAGACGCATGCATGCCCACATTCAGCGCAGCGCTGTCTACAACAGCCAAGACGTGCAAACAACCTAAGTGTCCATCAAGAGATGAATGGATAAAGAAGCTGGGGTACATAGGTGCAACGGGATACTGGTTTAGTCACTCAGCCGTGTCCAGCTCTTGCAGCCCTGTGGACTGTAGCTGGCCAGGCTCCTCTGTCCATGGGATTCTCCAGGCAATGGACATGGACACTCTGCTGTATTTAACATGGAGAGCCAGCAAGGACCTGCCGTCCAGCACAGGGAACTCTGCTCAATCCTCTGTAATGACCTTATGGTCACCAGGGGGAAGGATGGGGGAAGGGGCAGTCAGGGAGTCTGGGATGGACATGGACACACTGCTGTATTTAACATGGAGAACCAGCAAGGACCTGCTGTCCAGCACGGGGAACTCTGCTCAGTGTCACGTGGCAGCCTGGATGGAGGGGAGTTTGGGGAACAATGGTTACACGTATATGTATATGCCTGAGTCCCTTTGCTGTCCACTGGAAACTATCACGACATTGTTAACTGACTATACCACAATACAAAATAAAAATTTTAAAAATTTAACAAAAAGGAGTTTGTATTACAACATTATGGTATGATGGTCTCTGAATTGGATTTTATCAAAATATGCTGTAGATTCTCAGACATTTCAANTGAGTCCCTTTGCTGTCCACTGGAAACTATCACGACATTGTTAACTGACTATACCACAATACAAAATAAAAATTTTAAAAATTTAACAAAAAGGAGTTTGTATTACAACATTATGGTATGATGGTCTCTGAATTGGATTTTATCAAAATATGCTGTAGATTCTCAGACATTTCAAGATCACACTGTCTGTGAAAGAATACTGATTTAATGAAAACAAAGGCACGAGTGAAATGAAGCCCAGTGGAGTTATACACAAATCATGAATCACTTCATCAGAGAGAGTCTCAAGTGTTTTTCTGTTACAGGTTTTAATAAGAATTCCTCCTTTATCTTAGGGTTCACTCTCATAAACAGGAAAAAAATCTAACGTTAAAAACTATGCAAAAAATAGTGCAATTTCAAATATTCCTAAATTCCATTTTAACTTAAAAAGTCTCGATTTTCAAATTTTATTTACGATAAAACCATTTGAATCCTTTCCGTGATGACCCTCTCCAAATGTCTCTTCGTGAAGCGTGTTTGCACTGATTTTCAAATTTTACATTGCTCATTTTATTGAGGCTCTGAACATTTTGTACTGTGAAAACACTTAATGGTTCTTCAGGCTGCTCCTACAGCTACTGAAAAATGGGGAGGAACGTGCACACTGGCAGGACCCTAGGCGATCACAAAGCCTACGTTTAATGCTAGAAGATGAAGTCTCATTTTAACATTTGCTCTCATCTACTTTTCTAATTTATGATAAATAATTTCTCCCAGTTAACTGGCACTGCAGTCTCTCAACAAGCTATAAAGCAAATCTGCCACGGGTCCAGAAGGCTCAGAAACACCATACATGCAAACTGCTATGCCTAAAATAAATAAGATACAAAGTTGAACACAGCCAATAATTTGTAATAACTTTAAATGGATTATAAGCTACAGAATACTGAATCACTATGTTGTCCACCTGAAAGGGATATCATATCATAAATCAACTCCGTTTAAAAAGTCCATAAAGTCACAACTGAAGACGCTGTCAGACATCCATATGAAACAGGGCGATGCTTAACCTTTCGGAAAAGAATGTGGATGCTGAGGAAGGTCTGGGTTTGGAGACCAGTCTGAGAGCAGCTTTTGGAAGAAGGATTTGAATGCAGAGTGTTAGCAAAGATGTTGCCGCGATGGATGTATGAGATTAAGGTAAATGTTATGATTCAGAAGCAGTCAGAGCTATTCCAACATTTTGGGGCTTCCAAGGCGGCACTAGTGGTAAAGAACCCAGAGGCTAATATAGGAGACGTAGGAGACGCGGGTTCAATCCCTGGGTCGGGAAGATGCCCTGGAGGAGGGCAGGGCAACCCATTCCAGTATTCTTGCCTGGAGAATCCCATGGACGGAGGAGCCTGGCGGGCTACAGTGCATGAGGTTGCAAAGAGTCGGACATGACTGAGCAAGCACGCATGTGCGCGTGCGCGCACACACACACACACACACACACACACAGACAACATCTTGAGGATAAAGGGAAAGAAGCAGGTTCGACTACAAACAAATCAGGGAAATACATGTTGAGACGGGCTTGCGCATGTGTTGATTATAATCTATCAAGAGGATGAAATCCAGGAGAAAATGGAAACGACAGAAAAAGAGAGCACAGAGGTCGCTCCCCGATTACCACGAGCTTCATGAAGAGCGATTCCTTCAAAGCAGGTGAGCATAACACAGGCGTGCAACAAGGAAGAAGGGCAGACGGTGGGGAAAGAGGTGAGGGCCGCTGTGCTTGACATTTCTGTAGAACTGGGAAGTCTGGCGTTGGCATGGTTTGGACGTGCTGTGAAAGGCGATCTTGTGTGACTGGTGATCTTGTGTGTAAAATGGAAGCTATGACCTGGGGATGTGCATAAAAGGAGGGCAGGGACAGAAAGAAACCAAGGAGCAAGGACTAAAAGAGCAAGTACGCAAGGAATAGAAAAATGATACCGAGAAGGGAGTTCTCTTGTATGGTCGGTAGAAGTATAAGTTGGTACAGCAGCTATGCAGGGCACTATGGAGGTTCCGGAAAAAACTAAAATATAGCTACTATATGGCTGGCCCAGAGGGGCTGCCCAGGTGGTCTTAGTGGTAAAGAACCCACCGGCCAATGCAGGAGACCCAAGAGATGCGGCTCCACTCCCTGGGTCGGGAAGATCTCCTGAAGGACGGCATGCACCTCACTCCAGTATGCTTGCCTGGAGAATCCCATGGAGAGAGGAGCTGAGTGGGCTGCAGTCCATGCGACTGTAAAGAACTGAGCATGACCTAGCAATTCGACTCTTGGAGAAAACTAATTCAAAACGATACATGCACTCCAGTGTTTACTAAGGAACTATTTACAAACAGCCAAGGCATGGAAGCAACTTAAACGTCATTCAACAGATGAATGCGTAAAGACGATGTGGCCCATAGACAACGGAATATTCCTCAGCCATGAGAAAGAAACAAAGAACGCCATCTGCAGCCACATGGATGGACCCAGTGATTATCACCCCAAGTCAGAGAAAAGACAAAAATACATGACATCACTTACAGGTAGTATCTCAACGATGACACACAGGACGTTATTTACAAAACAGAAAGAGACTCTCAGACATCAGAAATAGAGCTGCCGTTGCCAAGAGGCAAAAGAGAAGAGGGAAGGATGAAGTTGGGGACTGCAGTTAGCAGGAGCCTATATTATATATACAATGGATAAATAATAAGGTCCTACTGTTCAGCACGGGGAACTATACGCAATCTCCTGTGATAAACCAGAGTGGAGAAGAATACTGAAACAGGTATATGCATATCTGTGTATAACTGACTCTCTTTGCTGTATGGCAGTAACACTGGAAATCAACTATAATTCAGTAACTTACCTTAAAAAAAAAAAGAAAAAAAAATGCCATGAAGGAAAGAGTAAGGCTCATTTGATCCAGGGGCTTTTATTGAATCGTCTGTAGTACAGTTTATTATTTTTTCTCTCAAGTCTGATTTCCAATGAAAATTCCTAATGCAGTGAAAGTGGTGTGGTCGTCTCGCTCCTTGTCAAGCAGAGACGTTCAACCTAAGTCCTTGATTCTGAACAATTAACTCAGGAGGCCTTCATTAATTTAACTTATGAGTGTTTGACATTTCAGTCTCTAAGTCAATGCAAAAATGCAAATTATGTCCTAGAATATTATCTGGCAATGATGCTGAATCACATAACACACATTAGTATCATTTAACCCGTATATTATGAGCGGAGAATTTGCAGTAGGGGAAAAATATCTGCGTTATGGACCCAGTCTCTCGTGTTCAGGCAAGACTCTCCTGCAGTTGATTTTGCACTGGGTCAGAGAAAACAGCGTTCACTGCAGGACTGAAAGCCTCTGTCAGTTTAATGTCTCGGAGACCTTGCCTTCAAAAGCAAAATTTTGGGTAGACTATTTAAGCTTAAACTGTACTTTGTGTGTGTGGAAACGTCCTACTGGCTCGGTCGTGTCTGATTCTCTGTGACCCCATGGACTGTAGCCCACCAGGCTCCCCTGTCCAGGGGATTCTAGTAGGCAAGAATACTGGAGCAGGTTGCCATGTCCTCCTCCAAGGGATCTCCCCGACCCAGGGATGGGACCCAGGTCTTCTGCATGCAGGCGATTCTTCATCATCTGAGTCACCAGGGAAGCCGCAAATGATAACATGAGAGGTTAGTAACAAAGCTTCCCTTATGGAGAAATCATTCAACCAGCTGGGCTTCCCAGGCATCCAAGGGGGTGAAAATCCACCTGCCAAGGCGAGCGACACAAGAGACGTGGGTTTGATCCCTTTCCAGTCCACCTGAAACTGCAACATTGAGCCAGTGATTCTCTCCAGCCAGCTCATCCTCTGTCGCCTCCTACTTCTGCCTTCAATCCTTTGCCACATCAGGGTCTTTTCCAATAAGTCAACTCTTCACATCAGGGGGCCAAAGTATTGGAGATCCGGCATCAGTCCTTCCAATAAACACCCAGGACTGATTCCCTTTAGGATGGACTGGTTTGATCTCCTTACAGGCCAGGGGCCTCTCAAGAGTCTTCTCCAACACCACAGCTCAAAAACATCAGCCTTCCTTATGGTCCAACTCTCACATTCGTACATGACTGCGGGAAAAACCAAAGCTTTCACTAGACGGACTTTTGTCGGTTAAGTAATGTCTCTGCTTTGTAATATGCTGTCTAGGTTGGTCACAGCATTTCTTCCAAGGGGCAAACTATCTCTTAATTTCATGGCTACAGTCACCATCTGCAGTGATTGTGGAGCCCAAGAAGATAAAGGCAATCACTGTTTCCCTATCTATTTGCCATGAAGTGATGGGACCAGATGCCATGATCTTAATTTTATGAATGTTGAGTTTTAAGCCAGCTTTCTTGTTGTATGTGTGTGTGTGTTACTGGCTGAGTCATGTCCGACTCTGTGTGACCCCATGGACTGCAGCCTACCAGGTTCCTCGGTCCATGGGATTCTCCAGGCAAGACTATTGGAGTGGGGTGCCAATGCCTTAGAGTAAATGGTAAATATACGCTTTCTAGGGCAGTGACAAGCCTCTCTGAGGTCAGAGAATTCAAGATCAGGCGTCTCCTCTACAGAGTAAACACAAAGCTTCAGTATCTGGGTTTCCAGCAGGTTACCTGTGTTACTCCTTCTGACTCCACTTTATCATGTACAAATGCTGCCAGCGGTGGCAGAGTGTCTGAAGATATAAAACCTTCAGGAAGAAAACATATTTCAGACCCTTATTAATGTTCCAAGGTCCGTGTATTTTTCATGCCTGACGCATTGTGAATGGTATGAAATGCAGGCATGAAAGATGGTAGACAAATATATCTCAGGCTATACATCACACTTGGTGGTTCTAGGTGGAAAAACTAGCAGTGTTTCTAGGAAGGTGATGATGTCAGTTTGCAGACATCTTTATGAAAGTGAGAATGTTAGTTGCTCAGTCGTGTCTGACTCTCTGTGACCCCATAGACTGTAGCCCCAGGCTCCTCTGTCCGTGGGATTCTCCAGGCCAGAATACTGGAGTGGGTTGCCATGCCCTTCTCCAGGGGATCCTCCCCACCCAGGAGCTGAACCCAGGTCTCCCCCATGGCAGGCAGAATCTTTACCATCTGAGCCACCAGGGAGGCTCCAACATTTTTAAACCTAGTTCTAATTATATTATTCTTTGGGCTGGCATTGATCCATGTCTCTAGACTTTGCCCAAAGCAAATCTGACCCAGAGTTTACCTAGTGAAGCTGTTTTTTTTTTTACATTTGCTTTGCTGGGAATCCTAGAGAAGGAAACCTGTACATGGTTTGTGCTAACAGAAACACAGAGAAGGCAATGGTACCCCCACTCCAGTACTCTTGCCTGGAGAATCCCACGGATGGAGGAGCCTGGTAGGCTGCCGTCCATGGGGTCCTTGTGAAGAGTCGGACACGACTGAGCAACTTCACTTTCACTTTTCACTTTCCTGCATTGGAGAAGGAAATGGCAACCCACTCCAGTGTTCTTGCCTGGAGAATCCCAGAGATGGCGCAGCCTGTTGGGCTGCCCTCTATGGGGTCGCACAGAGTCAGACACAACTAAAGCGACTCAGCAGCAGCAGCAGCAGCAGCAGCAGCAGCAGCAGCAGCAGCAGATAGACAGATGCCTTTGGGGCGGTTCTGAACCGTGTTTGTTGGGTTTCCAGGGGCAGCTTCTTACTGAGAAACACAAGTAATAACCATGCTTCAATACATATGCATTTATTCAGCACAAAAGTCATCTCTTTTATAAATCTATACAAAAGAACGTCCCTGATGGTCCAGTGGTTGAGAATCTGCCTGGCCACGCAGGGAACAGGGATTTGATTCCCGGTCAGGGAACTAAAATCCCACATGAGCTGGGAAAACTAAGCCAGCAACACAACGGAAGATCAGGCATGACTCATGACGATGCCACATGCCGCCATCAAGACCTTACAAAGCCAAATAAGCAATTTTTTTTTTAGAAAACAAGCTATATAAAAATAAGAAACACACATGTATGCCAGCATGTCCCTCTGACAAGGTTTTCCTACCCCCAGTAGACTAGAACTTTCAAAGGGGCCAGGTTGGGTGTTCCACGAAATAGTTGCTCAAAAGCAATTTAAAACAGTGAACAATCACTCTAGGACATTTTTAGATACAATATAAAAGTTTATAAAATGTTTAATCAGCTACGATTAGCAAAAAGTTTTCTAGGATGAGCTTCAATGTCAAAGTGGTTGAAAGTCTGGGAGCAAAGCAAGCGGCAAATGAGAAAAAAAAAAAAGTAAATATGACTATAAATGCAGGAGATGACCTGGTATCATCAAAACAAGAAGGCTGCTGATCCTGCAACTTACAGAAACAGAGAGTCATTAACTGGTTTATCGGAAATAGGAGAAATGTTTTAAAAGATTCAAAACGAATAAATGGTCTCTATGATCACAACGTGAAATCAGTTAGCGTCCACATCACATCTATTTTTAGGATGTGATGGGTATTGTGTTGTATTTTGATGCATTATAGAACACTTATTTTTTTCTTTTCAATGCTCAATACAGTTGAAAGTATCAGACAATGTGTATAAAGCATATACATCATTGATCAACAACTCTTCCTAACAGTTTTCATGACTGCAATGTTCTGGATTTACAGCAAGGATGAAAATTCAAATGGGGAGTATGACAAATTTAAACTGTGCCACAACTGTGATAAGAAACAGTTATTCAAAATNGACAATGTGTATAAAGCATATACATCATTGATCAACAACTCTTCCTAACAGTTTTCATGACTGCAATGTTCTGGATTTACAGCAAGGATGAAAATTCAAATGGGGAGTATGACAAATTTAAACTGTGCCACAACTGTGATAAGAAACAGTTATTCAAAATGCAAGTCAAAAGTACCCATGCTCAAGATTGTGCATGTTGGGAGTAACACGGTTCTGTCAAAAGTCACATGGTTAAGAAGGAAAAGAGACCCTGAAAATAGGAACCCATATGTGTTTTACTTACAATGAAAAATTCACCGTAAATATCTGTATCTTTTCCATGCTGAAAAATAGGTATTACCTAGTTTATGGTAAAAGTTATAGCCAAGATAAATACAAAGAGTCAGACACGGCTGAAGTGACTTAGCAGCAGCAGCAGCAGCAGCAGATTTCCAACACAGCTTTCTATTTCTCCCTTGCTGCTGCTGCTAAGTCGCTTCAGTCGTGTCCGACTCTGTGCGACCCCATAGATGGCAGCCCAACAGGCTCCCGCGCCCCTGGGATTCTCCAGGCAAGAACACTGGAGTGGGTTGCCATTTCCTTCTCCAATGCATGAAAGGAAAAAGGGAAAGTGAAGTCGCTCAGTCGTGTCCGACTGTTTGCGATCCCATGGACTGCAGCCCACCAGGCTCCTCCATCCATGGGATTTTCCAGGCAAGAGTACTAGAGTGGGGTGCCACTGCCTTCTCCAATTTCTCCCTTACTCCCACTTAAAAATGAAGCAGTTGAAAATGCTGGACCAGGTATGGAAAAATGAGAATCCTCTCACACTGTTGGTGGCAATGTAATGGGTGCAGCCAGTATGGGTAACAGTATGGAAGCCCCTCAGAAAGCTCAAAGCAGAATTACCGTATAATCCAGCAATCCCATTCTAGGCTGTATATTCAAGACAAAAGCTTACCTAGAAAATACATGTACCCCAGTGTTCATCGTNGGAAAGTGAAGTCGCTCAGTCGTGTCCGACTGTTTGCGATCCCATGGACTGCAGCCCACCAGGCTCCTCCATCCATGGGATTTTCCAGGCAAGAGTACTAGAGTGGGGTGCCACTGCCTTCTCCAATTTCTCCCTTACTCCCACTTAAAAATGAAGCAGTTGAAAATGCTGGACCAGGTATGGAAAAATGAGAATCCTCTCACACTGTTGGTGGCAATGTAATGGGTGCAGCCAGTATGGGTAACAGTATGGAAGCCCCTCAGAAAGCTCAAAGCAGAATTACCGTATAATCCAGCAATCCCATTCTAGGCTGTATATTCAAGACAAAAGCTTACCTAGAAAATACATGTACCCCAGTGTTCATCGTAGCACTATTGAAAATAGTCAAGATATGGAAGGAACAAAGTGTCCAGTGACTAAAGAATGGACCAAGATGCGATGCATATATGCATATATGACTCAGCCGTGAAAAGGGAAGAAGCAACGGCATTTGCGGGAACGTGGATGGGCCTAGAGATGATCATATACCAGGTGAAGTGAGGCACAGAGAGGACAAATACTGTATGACATCACTTATACATGGAATCTAAACTAGGCCCACAATCAACGTATGTACAGAACAGAAATGAAGTCGCAATCAGAGAAGAGATTTGTGGTTGCTACGGAGGCAGGCTTATTTAAGTTATATGCAGAGTACATCATGAGAAACACTGGGCTGGAGGAAGCACAAGCTGGAATCAAGATTGCCAGAAGAGAAATATCAAGGACCTCAGATATGCAGATGACACCACCCTTATGGCAGAAAGCGAAGAGGAGCTAAAAAGCCTCTTGATGAAAGTGAAAGAGGAGAGTGAAAAAGTT